>CAUYPK010065477.1:0-12448 GCA_963574355.1 Loris lydekkerianus
GGCAACACACCCCGTTAATTCCTTTATGGCCTGTATAAAAAAAAAAAAAAAAAAAAAAAAAAAAAAAAAAAAAAAAAAGAATTTAGGGAGGTAGAATGGAGAGGTTAATACTTGGAAATAGCATCCCACTACATACATTTCAAGAGGATTAACTTTAAACATTTTTCACTTTAAATTTCATTTAAACTTCCCAGAACCACTGGCTGCCATATTGGACAGCATGGCTCTGTAGAGTTTTAATTTCCTTTTACTCCATATGGATGACTTCTGCAAGATGGAGAGGAGGAATGCCTCCAGGAGAATGAAAAAAGTCTGTAGTCAGCAGTCAGGGAGGAATTGAGGCCCTCAGATGACAGCTGGTGAATAACTGAGTCCTGCCAACCACCGCAAGAGGAAGCTTGAAGGGCAGACGGCCTCAGTTGAATCCTCAGATGAGAACACAGCATTATGAGAGATCTTGAGACAGAGGCACCTAGTTAAGATAAGCCTAGATTCCTGATCCATAGAAATTGGGAGGTAATAAATGTGCTGCTTTAAGCCTTTATGTTTTGGGGTATATTGTCATACAGCAAATAGAAAATACAGTTCCTTTCCCACATGGGGCTTGGCTTGTATTAGAATTCTCTAAGTACTGGGAAGAGATTCAACAGATTTGGGTCACTCTCCTCTTTCTCTTCTGCTCTGGTGGCTAGCTTTTGTCCATTGCTGCTATATCCAGTATTTCTGTAAAGAAGTAATGGGCAAGACCTGTGGATAAATTTCTGGTGGAACTTCAGCCTTTGGTACAGACTGTGGTCTCACTCCCTGGGGCTGGACATGCTAAATTTCCAACTAGGAAGCAGACGACATGGAGCTCATGTGGGGCTGGCAGTCTCATGGGAAGAGCGCCGTGCACACGGTCCCGTAGGGCAGACCCACCAAAGGAAGGATTTGCACTCCAAATGTTTCTCTAGGTCCTTCTAGAACATTTGGACTAAAAATTCATATTTCTTTTTAACTTTTTATTAAATCATAACTGTATACATTTATGGGGCACAATGTGATGATTTGATACACAATGTGGAATGCTTAAATCAAACTGATTAACATAACCATCACCCCACTTGTTTTTGTGGTAAGACATTTATGATATATTCTTAGTTGTTTTGAAATGTACCCTTGTATTGTGCACATTAGGTGAGATCCCACCAAATACCCTCCCTCCACTCGTCCCCTCCCGCCTCGCCCCTCCCCTCCCCTCCCCTCCCCTCTTTCTTTCTCTCTCTCTTTTTTGAGACAGAACCTCAAGCTGTCGCCTTGGGTAGAGTGCTGTTGCATCACCACTCACAGCAACCTTCAACTCCTGGGCTCAAGTGATTCTTTTGCCTCAGCCTCCCAAGTAGGTGGGACCACAGGCGCCTGCCACAACGCCCGGCTATTTTTTTATTGTGGCTGTCATTGTTGTTTGGCCGGCCGGGGTTGGATTCGAACCCGCTAGCTCAGGTGTATGTGGCTGGCACCTTAGCCGCTTGAGCCACAGGTGCCTAGCCTTTCTTTCTGGACTATCTTTGTATTTTATTATTTGTATGAATGTGTAAGTGTTTATATATTGGTTTCATAATAGTAATGAGTGCACTCAATGCTTTTTTTCTGATTTTTGAGATACTTTACTAAGATGAATGTGTTCTGGCTCAGTGCCTGTAGCTCATCAGTTAGGGCACAGGCTACATACACCGAGGCAGGCAGGTTTGAACCCTCCCTGGAGCCTGCTAAACAACAATGACAACTGCAACAAAAAAAATTAGCTGGCGGGGAGGCTGAGGCAAGAGAATCACCTAAACCCAGGAGTTGGAGGTTGCTGTGAGCTGTGATGTCACAGCACTCTATCAAGGGTAATAAAGTGAGACTCTGTCTCCAAATAAATAAATAAATAGCCGGGTATTGTGGCAGGCACCTGTAGTCCCAGCTACTTGGGAGGTTGAGGCAAGGGAATCACTTAAGTCCAAGAGTTTGAAGTTGCTGTGAGCTGTGACACTATGGGACTCTACTGAGGGTGACACAGTGAGACTCTGTCTGAAAAAAAAGAATGTGTTCCACCTCCATCCAGGTAAACATATGTATATCATGGAACACTATAAAAATGTATTTTATTTCCCTAAAGCTTGGCTTCACTCATATGCTTTTAAATGTGTCTCTTGTTGGGGGTGATGGCTCACACCTGTAATCCCAGCACTCTGGGAGGGGCTGAGGTAGGGATTGCATGAGCCGTGGAATTTGAGAACAGCCTGAACAAGAGCAATACCCCCAATAGAGCAATCTGTATTTAAAAAAAAAAATCTATATATCTATATCTATATCTATATCTATATATATTTTATATTTATATAAACTAGCTGGGTGTTGTGGCAGGCGTCTATAGTCTCAGCTACTCAGGAAGATGAGGCTGCTTGAGATCAAGAATTTGAGGTTGCTGTGAGCTATGACACGCTGGCACTCTACCCAGGGTGACAGAGTGAGACTCTATCTCAAAACAAACATGTGTCTCTTGGCAGGAGGTAGCATTTGGGAGGAGAAGTGTGTCAGAACTCAATTTCTTTTATCTTTATTTTAAGTAAAAAAGAAAAAAAACACACAAAAATACCCATGCTGGTTGTAAAAACAAAATACATGTACATAAAGGGCAAAAGTCTTTTCAATTCCTTCCCCCTAACCCTGTGTCCTCTGACTAATCCAAGATTAAGTGTGTGGTATGAGACAAGTCACTCGGAGTGTGGTGGGTAGCCTGGGGGTACGTGCTTAGGCTCTAGAGCCAGACTTCCCGGATTCAAATCTTGGTTCCATCCCTCATCACTTAAATGACTTTGGGAGAGTCGCCTAGCCCCCTCTCCCACCTCGGGCTCCTCATCTACAAAATGGGCCAACACCGCCTCCCTCATGTGGGTGGGGGACACGTACTGAGCTAAGGCATCTGCATGTTAACAACAGTGGGCTTTTGCTGTCTCGATTCTCTGCCATCTCCCTCAGCTGAACTTTCCTCGAGCCTCATTTTGAAGTCGAGCCTTCCCCAGATTCCCCTGCGATTGTCATTCTTCCCGGGTCCCCCCTGCTCAGCTGTTTCAGTACAGGAGACCGGGCCAATGTGCCAGTCTTGGTCCTACAGTAACTTTCCATTTTCCAGTGGCTTGAGTCTTGGAAGTGATGGGGAAGCAGGTTTATTTATTTTATTTATTTCTTTTTTTGTAGAGACAGAGTCTCACTTTGTTGCCCTTGGTAGAGTCCCGTGGCGTCACACAGCTCACAGCAACCTCCAACTCCTGGGCTTAGGTGATTCTCCTGCCTCAGCCTCCCAAGTAGCTGGGACCACAGGCGCCCACCACAACGCCTGGCTATTTTTTTGTTGCAGTTTGGCTGGGGCTGGGTTTGAACCCGCCACCCTCAGTATATGGGGCCAGCGCCCTACCCACTGAGCCACAGATGCCGCCTGAAGCAGGTTTATTTTATTTAAGTTTTTAGACACTCTTACTATGTCACCCTTGGTAGAATGCTGTGGCATCACAGCTCACAGCAACCTCAAACTCTTGGGCTTAAGCGATTCTCTTGCCTCAGCCTCCCAAGTAGCTGGGTTACACGGGCCCCACCACAATGCCTGACTATTTTTTTTTTTTTTCTTTTTTTTTTGCTTGCTGCTACACCTAGTTAAGTTTTGATTTCTTAGTACTGATGAGATCAGGCTAGTCTCAACCTCCTGACCTCAAGCAATTTTACTGCCTCGGCCTGCCAGAGTGCTATCACATCAGGAGTTAGTTATGTAATGTGGGTTATCCCGCATTTAATTATATTACAGGTGTGAGCCACTGTGCCTGGACCAGTATTACTTTTCTATTGCTGTGTAATAAATTACCCAAAAACTTAGTGGCCTAAAGCAACAATAAACATTTATTATTATTATGGACTCATAATAGGTCACTGCTTGCAGGCCGCCCGACTATTTTTTGTTGTAGTTGTCATTGTTGTTTAGCAGGCCCAGGCTGGGTTTGAACCTGCCAGCCTCAGTACACGTGGCCCGTGCTGTAACCACTGTGCTACAGGTGCCGAGCCAAGGGAAGCAGGTTTAATCATCCAAGCTCTAGTCAATGAAGGCTTTGTGACACAGGGTAGCTTAAGAATAAAGCTTGGTTTTAATCATTACAATTCTACCGCTCAAAACCTCCAAGTTCTTCCTATGGGAAACCGATGGAAGACCCACTTTGACAGACATCTATCAATCCAGATCAATTTCTGCATTATTTATCCACTGCACTGCACTGCACTTAGTTTTGTTTACTTCCTTTTGCATTTAATCGTTGATGGTAGTTTTGTTTCTTCCTCCTCTTTTTATACTCTTTCCATTCATCTCAGTGATATTTTTCCATCAATGCAGAAGTAATTCACTGAATGCCACAGGGTCTGACAGTAGTGGGTACCCATGTGTGGACAGAGTAATAGAACCTGGGCAGCTGTCAGCACCCACGGGTCTCTTTTCAGTCTGAGGTGCTGAGCCTGCCCTCCAAATTCCAGTTTAGATCTTAAAACTTAGCACAGCCTTTTGTGGTTTTAACAGGGGGTTAAATTAACAACATCAGATTGATTTACTAGTATGTTTGTAGAAAGACATATGAGGCTTGACAATTAACTTAGTGAACTTGCCACTGTGTGATTATGTTGGCAGGACTATACAAACAACTTGGTGGGGTTTTATAACCTTGGTGTTTTTTTTTTTTTGAGACAGAGTCTCACTCTGTTGCCCTGGGTACAGTGCCGTGGTAACATAGCTCACAGCAACCTCAAATTCTAGGCTTGCCCTAGCCCCCAAAGTAGCCGGGGCTACAGAGGCTTACCACCACACCCATCTAGTTTTTCTTTTCTTTTCTTTTTTTTTTTTAAGAGACAGAGTCTCACTTTATTGTCCTTGGTAGAGTGTGTGGCGTTACAGCTCACAGCAACCTCCAACACCTGGGCTTATGCAATTCTCTTGCCTCAGCCTCTCGAGTAACTGGGACTACAGGTGCCCACCAGAATGCCCGGCTATTTTTTTTTTGTTGTTGTTGTTGTTGTTGTTGCTGTTTGGTTGGGGCTGGGTTCAAACCTGCCACCCCTCGGTATATGGGGCCAGTCCCCTATTCCCTGGCCAGGTGCTTCCCCACCCATACAGTTTTTATATATGTATATTTTTTTTTAGCAGAGTTGGGGTCTCACTCTTTTTCAGGCTGGTCTCAGACTCCTGAGCTCAAGCAATCCACCCATCTCGGCCTCCCAGAGTGTTAGGATCACAGGCGTGAGCCACCGTGCCTGGCCAGGTTTAGTGACCTTGATACACCAGGGTCTCCCAGCTGTGTTTGTGCTGATGGGTGGAGGGGTCTTGGTGAGGGGTGTTCTTTGTTGTTGTATGTTTTTGTGTGCCATCGTTACAATGTTGGAGCTTGAATTAGACCAATGGACAAACATTAAATTTCTTGTTAAAAATTTGGCAAGAGTGGAAGTGAAATCAGGGACATGTTCGTTCAAGTTTATGGGGATGATGTTATGCAGAAAACGGTGTACAAATGAATTAAACAAGTTTCTGAGGGGAGTAAAGTATCACTGATGAAGAGAGGTCAGGGCAGAACTGATGAAAACATCACAAAATATCACTGAATTGGGTGTCAAAATCGTTAGCTGACTGTAAGAAGCATAAAAGACCAAGCAAACATTGATAGAGAAACAGGAAAATGTTAACTGAAAATCTTGGTATGCTACACAACAATGCACCGGCTTACACGGCACTGTCTGTGAAGGAGTTTGTGGCCAGTAAACCAATAACTGTATTGGAACATCCTCCCTCCTTAGTAGGTCTTTTGAGACAAAGTCTTGGTCCGCCACTTTGGGTAGAGTGCTATGGTGTCATCAGAGTTCACAGAAATCTCAAACTCTTGGACGTAAGTGATCCTCCTGCCCCAGTTTCCCAAGTAGCTAGACTACAGGTGCCTACCACAGTGCCTGGCTAGTTTCTCTATTTTTAGTAGAGACAGGGTCTCACTCTTGCTCAGGCTTCAAACTCCTGAGCTCATGCAATCCATCTGCTTTGGCCTCCCAGAGTGCTAAGATTACAGGCACGAGCCACTGTTCCAACCAGATAAAGGAAATATTGAAAGGAAGACATTTTGATGACCTTCAGGATATCAAGGGTAATACTATGACAGCTCTGATGGCCATTCCAGGAAAAGAGTTCCAAAATCGCTTTGAAGGGTGGATTAGGTGCTGGCATTGGTGCGTGGCTTCCCAAGGAGAGGACTTCAAGGGTGACTATAGTGCTAGTCAGCAGTGAGGTGCGTAGCACTTTCTCTAGGATGAGTTCACGAACTTAATGGTCAGTCCTCATGACATCACATACTGGTTGGTGGACTCAGAAACCACCCGTTGGCTGCCCTGCCCTAGTACGGTGGGGCAGAACTACTTGCTAGGGTTGGATAAGCGAATTCCTGGCAATACCTGCTTTGGGCCATTGTGCCAAGTTGCTATAAGGAATGGCAGTAACTGGAAGGTCTCCCTGGTTGACGACGGCATCCAAGATTGAACTGTTGCCTATTCTGAATGTCTGCAGTGCTGCCTTTTGCCTGGTGTATGCCCGGGCTGAGCAGCGGAGGTGAGTTTGAACCGGCGGTCACCCCTGATGTGCAACAGGCCCTAATCCAGTACCACATTTACTTAGCAACTAGAAAGAAAGTGAAGGCAGGAAACACAGCATTGTCACCCCAGTGGGAAAACCAGCTGACCAGGCACACAGCCCTTTTTGCCCCTGACCCCTGGCTGTTGCAGCTGTGCAGCAAGATATATGCATGTGACTGGGGCCCGGACCCGAGAGCTTGGTCCTCTTCTCATATCTGTATCATAGTCATGGAGGGCCAATGTCTGCTCACCACCAACTCACGGCTCCCTTCCTATAGGGGAAGCCACATGCGAGGGTTTCACGGCAAACAGAGGCAGAAGTAACACCCCACTTTTATCTGAGCTCTGTACTGAAGAACATGAGCCCTGAGGTCTCTTTCCCCAGCAGCATTTCTCCCCCACTGGCAGCCCACCAGGTGCCACGCTGGATGCCGGGTGGGCAGGATGGAGCCCGACTTCCTGTATCTCTGAAGGCCGCCCTAGTTCTCCCAAGCGACTCCCGTGTATAACGCAGAGCCTGGAATTGACGTCAGCCTCTTCAGTCTTTTTCAAATTTGCTTTGTCCAGCTATTGCCTCGGATAGGGTGACAAATAGGACCCATTTTATTTATAGAGATAGGGAGAGATTGCTCACAATGATTTCTCCAGCAGGCAACGACACAGGATAATCAAACTTTATACATCACACAGGCACACCGTGCAAGCTGATAATGGTCCCAAACCAAAAGATTCTACCTTAGGACGGTATCTGCAATCTACTGAACTTCCCAGTGCTGGGCACAGGCCTAAGCATCTTCCATGGCCCATATTGCATGCACTTCACAATAATCCATGAAGAAGTTTTACCATTTTTACTGATACATAGCATTTTACATATTTATGGGTCACATGACAGTGGTTTTTACATGCACAGAATGTGTAATGATCAAGTTGGGTATTTGGGGTATCCACAACCTCGGGTACTTATCATTTCTATGTTTTAGTAACATGTCAAGTCCTCTCTTTCAGCTACTTTGTTATTTTTAATTTTCATCTATTGTAATTTAATTTAATTTAATTTATTTATTTTTTTGGAGGCAAGAGTCTCACTCAGTCACCCTGGATAGAGTGCAGTGGCATCATAGCTCACAGCAACCTCAAACTCCTGGCTCAATTCTTCTGCCTCATCATCCCAAGTACCTGGGACTACAGAAGCCCTCCACAATGCCCGTTAGTTTTTCTATTTTTTAGTAGAGTTGGGATCTCACTCTTGCTCAGGCTGGTCTCGAACTCCTGAGCTCAAGTACTCCACCCACCTTGGCCTCCCAGAGTGCTGGTATTACAGGTGTGAGCCCCTGTGCCCGGCCCCCTATTTTTTTATTTTAGATTAATACAAGAGTATTAGGTTACATTATTTGTGTTTGTTAGGTAGAGTCCAAGTTGTAGTTGTGACATGCAGCTACTTTGAAATATAAAATGTATTGTTGCTAACTATAGACACCCTAGGCTGCTATGGGACATTAGACCTTATTTCTTCTACTTAAGTGTACTCATGCACTAACCTCACAAGAGGTCTTACCACTTTACAAGTGAAGAAACAGAGATTCAGAGAGGCTAGGTCACTTGTCCAAGGTCATTGCTGGTACACAGCACAGCCAGGGTTAGAACTGAGGTCTGCCCAACTCCAAGGTCTGTGCTCTGAACCAAGAATGACACACTGCAGCCACATTCCTCAGGGTGGCCTCCTGACCAGCAGCACCCGGGAGCTTATTAAATTGCAGCGTAGGGCCCAACCCAGGACCTGAGTCAGAATCTGCGTTTTAATAAGACTCCACATGTTTCTCTCTCTCTTTTTTTAAAGACAGAGTCTTACTCTGTCACCCTGGGTAGAGTGCTGTGGCATCACTATAGCTCACAGCAACTTCAAACTCTTGGGCTTGAGCAATCTTTGTATCTCGGTCACACTAGTAGCTGGGACTACAGGTATCCACCGCAACGCCCAGCTAATTTTTCTTTTTCTTTCTTTCTTTTTTTTTTTAAGACAGAGTCTTACTTTATCATCCTCGGTAGAGTGCTGTGGTATCACAGCTCACAGCAACCTCCAACTCCTGGGCTTAGGTGATTCTCTTGCCTCAGCCTCCCAAGTAGCTGGGACTACAGGTGCCCTCCACAACACCCGGCTATTTTTTTTGTTGCAGTTTGGCCAGGGCTGGGTTTGAGCCTGCCACCCTCAGTATATGGGGTTGGCACCCTACCCACTGAGCC
Source organism: Loris lydekkerianus (assembly GCA_963574355.1). NCBI lineage: Eukaryota > Metazoa > Chordata > Mammalia > Primates > Lorisidae > Loris > Loris lydekkerianus. The sequence continues at coordinate 8,908 of CAUYPK010065477.1, forward strand.
ACAGGCACCGCCCAATTTTTCAATTTTTTTTTTTTTTTTTTTTTTTAGAGACAGTCTCATCTTACCGCCCTCGGTAGAGTGCCGTGGCTTCACACAGCTCACAGCAACCTCCAACTTCTGGGCTTAGGTGATTCTCTTGCCTCAGCCTCCTGAGTAGCTGCGACTACAGGCACCCGCCACAACGTCTGGTTATTTTTAGTTACAGTTTGGCCGGGGCTGGGTTTGAACCCACCACCCTCAGTGTATGGGGCCGGCGTCCTACCCACTGAGCCACAGGCACCGCCCAATTTTTCTATTTTTAGTAGAGGAAGAATCTCACTCTTTCTCAGGCTGGTCTTGAAACTCCTGAGCTCAAGCGATCCACCCACCTTGGCCTCCCAGAGTGCTAGGATTACAGTCTTGAGCGGCTGCGCCCAATAAGAGCTCACGTGTTTCATGTACATATCAGTTTGAGATGCTGTGCCATTATCTGTTGTTTTAACAATTCTTTTTGCTGTAAGCAACAGCTGAAGAACCAAGTCCCCTCTTCAGGCCATATATTTCTCTGAAAATGTTAGAATGTGTCAATAAAGAAATTGAGCCCAATGGCCTGGGTTAATTACCTAGCATAACATCCCCATGGTTTGATGATTCTGAAATATTGCTGGCAAACAAGCAATTGCAGAGGCTTAAGCAAGGCCATAAAACATGGTAACAGGGTGCACTTTTGACTCTGGAAAGTGAAAATCTGATGATACTTTGAATTATGGTGGATCAAGTTTAATTCTGGCTTTCCTGAGAGGATACTTTCAGGCTGAGTTGTTTAGATATGAAAGTAGTTCCCCTTAATGTACCTGGTGAAAGCTGTGATGATTCTATTGCTTGGTGCCAATTATGTTTATGGGCTTGTCCCCTGGAGTGCTAGGAAAATGCCCTCAGTGCTGATGTATCAGTAGTTGTGGGCTCTGTCTAATGGGCTCCATTTTTTGTTTGTTTTTTGAGACAGAGTAAGACTAGAGTAAGGTGGCATCATACCTCGTAGCAACCTCAAACTCTTGGGCTATATGGATCCTCCTGCCTCAGCTTCCTGAGTAGGTGGGACTACAGGTGCCCGCCACCATGCCTGGATAGTTTTTTAATTAATTATTATTTTTTGAGACAGTCTCACTATGTCACTCTAGGTAGAGTGTTGTGCCGTCACAGCTCACAGCAACCTCAAACTCTTGGGCTTAAGTGATTCTCTTGTCTCACCCTCTCAAGTAGCTGGGACTACAGGTGTCTAGCACAATGTTCAGCAATTTTTTTTTTTTTTTTTGTTGCAGTTGTCATTGTTATTTAGTTAGCCTGGGCTGGGTTCAAACCCGCCAGGCTTGGTGTTTGTGGCTGGTGCATGGGCACCGAGCCTAGTATTTTTGTTTTTAATAGAGATGAAGTCTCTATTAAAAAGGGAGACAGGGACTTGGTGCCTATGGCTCAAGCAGCTAAGGCACCAGCCACATATACCTGAGCTGGCGGGTTCGAATCCAGCCCGGCCGCCAAACAATGGCAGTTGCAACCAAAAAATAGCCGGGTGTTGTGGTGGTGCCTGTAGTCCCAGCTACTTGGGAGGCAGAGGCAGGAGGATCACTTAAGCCCAGGAGTTGGAGGTTGCTGTGAGCTGTGATGCTACCACACTCTACCCAGGGTGACAGCTTGAGGCTCTGTCTCAAAAAAAAAAAAAAAAAAAAAAAAAAAAGTGACTGGGGAAAAAGGGAGACAGGGTCTCCCTCTTAACTCCTGATCTCAAGCAATCTGCTCACTTTGGCCTTCCAGAGTACTGGGATTATAGGTGTGACCACCCTTGTCTGTCCGGTGGGTTTTTTTTTTTTTGTTGTTGTTGAGACAGAGTCCCACCCTATGCCCTGAGCAGAGTGCTATGGCATCATAGCTCACTGCAAAACCCAGTGGGTTCTATTTTGAAGACTCATATTAATATATTCCCCTGTGATCTGCAGCTCTGCTCCATTATGGCAAGTCTGTCAGGGACAGTTTTTGGGTAGGAACCTTAGAAAACAGGAATAGTCAAAAGGCTGTTCCAAAGCCCCCAGAGCTTCTCAAACATAAATCATGCAGGGTTGGTGGGCACGGTGGCTCACGCCTGTAATCCTAGCACTCTGGGAGGGTGAGGTGGGTGGATTGCCTGAGTTTAGGAGTTTGAGACCAGCTTCAGCAAGAGGGAGACCCTGTTTCTACTAAAAGTAGAAAAACTAGGCAGGAGTTGTGCTGGGTACTTATAGTCCCAGCTACTCAGGAGACTGAGGTAAGAGGATTGCTTGAGCCCAAGAGTTTGAGGTTGCTGTGAGCTATGACACCACAGCACATGAGCCAGTGTGACAGAAATTCTGTCTCAAATTAAAAAAAAAAAAAAAATCAGATGGTGCCCATAGCTCAGTGGGTAGGATGTTGGCCACATGTGCCGAAGCTGGTGGGTTTGAACCTGGCATGGGACAGCTAAATGAGTAATGACAACTGCAATGAAAAAAACAGCCAGGTGTTGTGGTGGGTGCCTGTATTCCAGCTACTTAGGGGGCTGAGGCAAGAGAATGGCTTAAGCACGGGAGTTTGAGGTCGCTGTGAGCTGTGACACAGCACTCTACCTAGGGTGACACAGTGAGACTCTGTCTCAAAAAAAAAAAAAAATCATGCAGGGTTCTTGTCAAATGCAGATTCTCGGGTGGTTCTGGGCTGAGCTTGATGCTACATTTCTAGAAAGAATCCAGGTACTGCCATGGGTGTGGCTGCTGGTCCAGGACCATACGATGGACATGTGGTAAGAGCACGGGTCTGGAAGGCAAAAGGATGTGGGCTCCATGCCTGACGTAGCCCTCAGTAGCTGTGTAATATTGGGTAAATGGCTTAACCTCTCTGAACTTCAGATGTCTCATGTGTAAAATAAGGATCACTTCTGTCTTTTAGGCTCTTCGGAAGACTTACAGTAACGTACATGTGCAGGTTTTCTTCCTGCTCCCAAAGGGGAGGGCTCAGACTCATTCTGCATCCCCTGAGTTACGAGTTTGGCTGAGACCCATTTCTCTTATCCTGAAGCTGCCAGTTTTCTATCGTGAGGCAGGATTTCTTTACTTTGGCACTACTGGCATCTTGAGTGGGGTCTGCCTGTGTTGTGGGGGCTCCTCTGTGCTCTCCAGGATGTTTGTAGCATCTGTAGCCTCACCCAACAGGTGTAGAAGCAGCCCTCTCTTCCCTACTGGGACATCCCCAAATGCCTCCAGACATTGCTGAATGCTCCTGGAGGCAAAATCTGCTAGAATTAGGAAATACTATATAACAAAGACATCTGTACCAGAATGTTTATTGCAGCCCAATTCATAATTGCTAAGTCATGGAAGACGCCCAAGTGCCCATCGACCCACGAATGGACCAGCAAATTGTGGTACATGTATACCATGGAATACTGGGCAATCACATTGAAATACAAGATGGCAGGGCCATAGCAACTGTCATTCTCTCTGTCAGACAACCTCGGGGTCTTGGTCGCCTGGGAACTTTAATGACAGCTATGCAA
>CAUYPK010065479.1:0-11752 GCA_963574355.1 Loris lydekkerianus
TTGTAGGGTTTGGTGGGGGTGGGGTGTAGAGCCAGAAAGACTTCCTGGAAGAAGTACACCCCTACAACTGGATCATGGAGAACCTGAGATAATCCCCAAAGTATTTTGTTCAGTGTCTGGCATGGGATAAATGATTAATGAGTTAATGTATTAATATAAAAAATATCCACTAAGAAAATGCCAGGAAGGCTATATTAACCAGTGTGATGAAAATGTGTCAAACTGTTTATAAAACCAATGCATGGTGCCCCATGATCACATTAATGTACACAGCTATGATTTAATATTAATAAAATATATATATATATATATATATATATTTTTTTTTTTTTTTTAAAGATATCTAGGCCCAAAGGATTTCTCATTCTCCTGCATTTGTCACTGACTTGGACATTCTTAGAGAATTTCAGAATCTTCAGAAGGAAACAGATTTCTGTTTACCCCTAGAGTAGCTATGATCAGAAGGAGCAAGGTATCGGGTGAAGAACATCTTGTTAAGGTTGCCATATTTAGCAAATAAAAGATAGAATGCCTGAATTAATTTAAATTTCAAATATACAATAGATAATATTACAGTATATGTATGTCCTATACAATATTGATATTTCCTTGTATTGAACAACTATTTGTTGTTTAGTTGAAATTCAATTATACCTGATGTCCTGAATTGTTAACCTAATCACAGTTCACCTAGAAAGTTCAGATCTTAGATGAATGAGAAAAATTTCACTAAAGATGTTTTTGTTATAAATTTATAATAACAATTCTAATAACTCATAGAATAGTTTTAGCTTCCCAGGCATTTTTAAGTCACATGCTCATTTTAATCTCATACAACACTATTAATATTTATTAATATCACTCATTTCATAAGTGAGGAAACCACGCCAAAAGAAAAGTTTAGAAATGTGCCAAAGATCTAGTTGCAATCAGCATTAAAAGGTCCCTCCATATGTCCAGTAGCTCTAGACAAGGGAGTGATTCAGCCAAATAACCCGACAGTCTGACCACACAGCTCTTTAATGCAGGCACTGCTTGAACACCGAGGGAACAGGTGAATCCTGGGCACCAGGGGACCTGTGGTCTGGGAAAATGACTGGATCAGATGTCTGAGTAATAGCAAGACAGAGGCAAAGAACTTCTTGTGATCTCGAAATCAGGGCATAGCTAGAGAGCTCATAGGCAAAAGCTAAAGTTTCTGTACTAGGTACTGTTTTTCTGGTGCTAGAGCATGTAATTCCTGAGGTCATCATCAGGCCCCTATCAATTTTCTACAAGTAATCTTACAATTCTTTTCTTTTCTCTTCTCTTGTCTTGTCTTTCCTCCTCCTCCTCCTCCTCTTCTTCTTCTTCTCTCTCTCTCTCTCTCTCTCTCTCTCTTTCGCTCTCGCCCCCCCTCCCCTCTGCCTCTCCCTCTTCCTCCCTCCCATTATTCAGTAAACATGTACCAAGCTCCTACAGTGCAATGTATTTAGGGACCTTTTATACAGATGCTGGAAGCATCTAAAAGGGAAGAAAAAGACCAGGATTCCTCTATTTGCAGGGCTTTCATTCCAGTTGGACAGAGAAAGAAAATGAACAATAGATACCATATGCTTATGGTTTTAAAAACTATAAAGACTAAAGAAAATAAAACTGTAGAGAGGGCAGGGATGATTGTGGCTAGGTACATAGAAAGGTTACCAGTTTTAAGAGATTAGTTTAGTTGGGCATCACTGTGACAATAACATTTCAGTGATGACTCAAAGGAGGTAAGGAAGTTGTTAACCTTGTGACCATCAACAATCTAAACATGGACTTTCACCTTGAGGCTTGCCAGAGCAGGAGAAAAAGCCCTAGGTTTATTCTGAGGTATGGGTGAAATGAGATAGAAACAGGAGGTGGGAAATACATCAGGTACACAAACTCATCTTATTGCTGCTGAGGATCCTAAGGAAATACAACACTGAGGTGTACGGGGGAGTTTCTGTCTTGGAATAGGGGAATTAGTTCCCACTATGAGGGTAGACTATTCTGTGAAGAGCATGTGACAATATAACTCACAGAACTAAACAGAACTCACATAACTTTGTCCTCCTGTGCTGTGCTGGCTCCTCATTAGTTAATTTCCTTAGATGTATAGGAAGGACGCACAGCTAAAACAATCTGATGTCTTATTTATGGATAAAATCCTAGCATCATGGAAGAAGTATGTTAGGGATCCTGGAGAGAAAAAGAGAGTAACAGCATATTTTTGAGCATATGTAGCTTTGAGTAGCAGCATATTTTTAAAGAGTCAATGACATAAGACCAGAGTCTTGATGCCAAGGACTGTGGTGACATGGGCTAAGGTGCCTTGAACACTCAAACATCAAAAGGAAATAGTTTCATCATGCTCCTTGGGAGTTCATTCTAGGGGAAAAGTCCACTGCCAATAGTATGGTAATAACTACTTGCTGTTGCAAATTTCTAGACTGCTTCACCATCACAATTTAGATCTTCATTAATTTTATCAGCTATGCAAGAATTTTGTAAATGCATTTATGATTCTTTGATAGAAATTTTTATAATGTTTTTAAATTTTGGACTCATTTTGACTTATGCCTTGTCCAAAAAATCAGTAAAGTAATGATAATAGTACTGTGTGTGTGATTCTTTTTAAAGCTGAGAACTACACAAAGAGAAACTGGACAAGCTATATATAACACCACTGAGTCACCAAGATCACACTCAGCGAAGGCACCTTCAAGGAAAACCCATTTCCTGATATCAAAAATTGTGGAGACTAAATGCCTATAATATTAATAAATTCCAGAAGCTTAAAACTTGTGGTCAACAAATTTAGATTTCAATCAGAGCATTTTCTGAGGAAAAAGACAAAAGAAAAGCAAATCCCATTTTAGTTTTTGAGTAGAATTTAATAATAAACTGAAGGACTACAGTGCTAGATGCAGAATACAAATAATTTTAAATAAATCATGAATGTTTGAAAAACTATATGAAAAGGAACTTTCATACCAACATAAATGTAGGCACTAGAATGAGACACTTAAATAGATGTGATCATTGAATGAAAACTTTATAAGAATTACCTTATAAGAATTCTTACTTTATAAGAATTATTATACAAACATATATATGTTTATAATATATATACATATATATGTTTATATGATATCAGGTGCTCAAAAATAAAATTATAAGATGAATATTAATTTGTTAAATTATAAAGGAGTTTTGACATTGCTCACACAGTCTAAATTATTCAGTTCTTTGTATATGATGAAAAAGTCCTGAGTGTACTTGATAAAATGAGTCTTCATTATAAAAACAAGTTAGATGCAATAGCTCAAACCACAATTAAGCATAAAGGTTGTACTGCTAAATATAGATCATAAACTGGATATTATAAAATGTGGTAGAATGCACTAAAAATAATATCTTCTCTTTAAACTTCTTATACAAAAATTTCAAATAGGAGGCTATGAAGGGGGAAAACTTAAAAATTAAGTGATTAATAATATTTTCAGTTCCATATATCCACCTCATTTATGTCTTATTCTTCCCTTGTGATGTGTTCATTTTGGTCAGGAATGATTCAGAGGTACATGTCAATTAAAATTACTAACAAGTGAATCTTTTTACTAATAAACAAATTTTATGGTATTTTTGCCATGTAACTTTCTTACTACAAAAGTGCTAAGAATATTTATGGCTACTAAACTTATGATATTGTTTGAATTCATTATATATTTTAAGAATTCTTTTGAAGTTATTCCAAGCAGTCCACATTATAAGGTAGCCATATGTTCTTTCTTTGGATTTTTTCCTCATATAAAATTAAAATATGTACAGCTTTTAATCTGAGTTTTACTTTCTAAAAGTTACAAAGATAAAAATCTACTGCTTTATCTAATCTTAAAAAACTTACTCATGCATGCACACTACTCTTGTTAATTTTATCTTCTCTATTTCTTCAAAAATAATATAAGGAGCAAAAATATTGTAACTACTGGTCTTAATAATTCCAAAAATTCAAGTCAATGTTTACTTCAAGCTTTGCCTTTTAAAACACAAACTCTGTCTCCATTCCGTCAATAATATTGGGTTGTTGTTACTCCTCGTGACAACTTTCTGTATTTACTTTATATTGAATTTGAAGCTTTATTATCAAATAAGAATCAAAGGAGAGCTGAGAAAGAGGATAAACATAAAGATAAATATAAAAAAGATATTTTGATAGTTTTACTCCAATTAGGCAGATGAGAATATAAAATATGAAAAACCTTCTATCTTATGTATTTGTGTATATAGATAGGTAGATTAATACTAGGGATTGACTATAGATAGTATACAGAGAAATCTATTTATTTATTTATAATTTATATTTTAAAATATTAAGGGGTATAAATGTTCTTGTTACATGGATGAATTGTATAAAGCTGAGGTCAAAGCTTTAGTGTGCCCATCAGTAGAATAGTGTATGTTGTACCCTTTAGTTATGTTTTTGCCCTTAATCTTCCTCCTCACTTCCTTCCTTCTTAGTTTCTAGTGCCCTGTCCTTTACACCACTTTATAACCATGTGTACCAATCATTTAGCTCCTACATATTAGTGAGAACAAGTGGGAAAACCTGGATGTTTTAAATATTGTAAGACTTTTTTTTTTTTTCTTTTTGTATTTACCTGGAAGGATTTGGAGAAAAGTATCACAAGAATAGAAAAGCAGGAATTCAATGTAATCAATACTAGTATGAAACTAGTAGATGAACAACCACACACCCACATGAAAGAAAAACACAATTAAATTCAAGAAGGTGTGGGAGGAGTGGGAGCAAGGGGTTTGGTAAGTTCTTACTTAATGGGTATAATGTAGCGGTACATGGCACATCTCCTGGGTGAGGGGGCTCAGCTACAAATCAGACTTTACCTAACAATTGCAAACAGTGTAACCTAATCGTGTGTACCCTTATATTAATCTGATTTTTTTTTTTAATAAAAAACACCTTTGTTAAAAGAAGATTGAGCATAGACAATTGTAGAAATGAGCAGCTATAATGTAATAATGAAATATATCATGAACTCGTGATATTAAAAATATTCTTGAAATATAAATTTAATGTAAAACATTTCAATGTAGATGATATGATTTACAAAAGATAATGGAAAAATATAAAAGTATAACCTTGGAATGTTCATGAAGGCTGTAGTCTCGAATGTCCTTTAATTGGCTTTGGCATTATTTCTCACAACTTTCCACTAAAATGTTAATAAAGGTGAACAAAGATGCCAATCCATTAAAATCTTAAAAATTAAAAGTTACAGTACACATATATCCAGGACCTATGAAGAATTTCTTAGATTATATACAAACAATAAAATGGACTAAAGAATTCAATAAGTGGTTTGCTTATAGTTTGGTGAATTTTTTCAGAGTTAATACAACAGAAATTAGATTCAATTGAGCATCCTTGTCTACTTCCAGATCTGAGGGAAAATGTTTTCAATTTTTCTCCATTCAATATGATATTGGCTGTGGGTTCGCTGAGATGGCCTCTATCAGTTTAAGAAATGACCCATCTAACCCTATATTCTAAGTGTTCTGATCATGAAAAGACTCTGGATATTATCAAAAGCTTTTTCTGCATCAAATGAGAGAATCATACGGTCTTTGTTTTTTATTTTATTTATATGATATATTATATTAATAGATTTATGTATGTTGAACCAACCTTATATCCCTGGGATAAAACAAACTTGATCAAGTTGTATAATTGTGTTGTTGAATTCTCTTTGCTAGGATCTCATTCAATATTCTTACATGGATGTTCATTAATAATATTGGTCTATAATTTTATATTTTTGCTGGGTCTTTTGCTGGTTTGGTGATCAGGGTATTTGCTGCATAGAATGTGTTTGGAAGTATTCCTTCTTGTTCTATGTTTTTAAAAGGTTATGTAATATATGTACTCATTTCTCTTTAAAGGTTTGATATAATTCTGATGTGAAACTATCTGGTGTCAGACTTTTCTTTTGTCTCCACTGCTATTCAACATAGCAATGGAAGTCTTAGACTTTAAAATCAGGCAAGAGAAGGCAATCAAGGGTATCCAAATGGGGTCAGAGGAGATCAAACTCTCACTCTTCACAGATGATATGATTTTATATCTGGAAAACCCATGGAACTCAACTACAAAACTCTTATGAAGTGATCAAGATATACAGTACCATCTCAGGATACAAAATCAATACTTACGAATCAGTAGCTTTTATATATGCCAACAATAGTCAACATAAAAATATAGTCAAGGACTCTTCCTTTTACAGTACTGCCAAATAAGATGAAATATCTGGGGATTTACCTAAAAAGGATTTGAGAGAGAATTATGAAACTCTGAGAAAAGAAATAGATGAAGATGTTAACAAATGGAAAAACATTTTCCAATGGGAAGAATCAACATTGTTAAAATGTCCATACTACCTAAAACAATATACAAATTTAATGCAATTCTTATTAAAGCACCTCTGTCATACTTTAAAGATCTGGAAAAAATATTACTTTGTTTCATATAGAATCAGAAAAAAAACCTTGAATAGCCAAGACATTACTCAGAAATAAAAGCAAATCAGGAGGTATCACATTACCAGACTTCAGGCTATACTATAAATCTATAGTGATCAAAACAGCATAGTACTGGCACAAAAATAGAGAGGCAGATTTATCAAACAGAATAGAGAACAAAGGGAGAAACCCGGACACTTATCATCATTTGATCTTTGATAAGCCTATCAAAGGATGAATTGGGGGAAAGATTCCCTATTTAATAAATGGTGCTGGGTATACTGGCTGGTAACCTGTAGAAGACTGAAACTGGACCCCCACCTTTCACCATTAACAAAAATTGATTCTTACTGGATGAAAGATTTAAACTTATGGCATTAAACTATAAAAATACTAGGAGAGAGTGCAGGGAAAACCCTTGAAGAAATTGGCCTGGGAGAATTTTTATGAGGAGGACACCCACTGGCAACTGAAGCAACACCAAAAATAAATTGGTGGGATTTGATTAAACTAAAAAGCTTCTGCATAGCCAAGAAAACAGTAAGTAAAGCAAACAGACAACCCTAATAATGGGAGAAGATAATTGCAGGTTGTATTTTTCACAAAGGTCTAATAACTAGAATCCACAGAGAACTCAAACTCATAAAAAGGAACAAATAATTTCATTTCTTTGTGGGCAAGAAATTTGAACAGAAGCTTCTCTGAAGAAGGCAAGTGCATGGCCTACAGACACACAGAAGACATGCTCATCATCTTTAATGATTAGAGAAATGCAAATCAAAACCACGTTGAGATATCATCTAACTCCAGTAAGATTAGCCTACATCACAAAATACCAAAACTACAGATGTTGGGGTGAATGTAGAGAGAAGGGAACACTTCTGCACTGCTGGTGGGAATGTAAGCTAATGTGTTCTTTTTGGAAAGAAATTTGGAAAACTCTCAGGGAAATAAAAGTAGACCTACCATTTTATCCTGCAATTCCTCTGCTAGATATATACTCAAATGACCAAAAATAATTTTTACAACAAATATATTTGCACCAGATTCATAATTGTAGCCCAATTAATAATTTTCAAATCATGGAAGCAGCCCAAGTGCCCATCGATCCGTGAAAGGATTAACAAACTGTAGTATATATAAATCATGGAATACTATGCAGCTAAAAAAGATGGAAACTTTACATTTTTTATGTTACCCTGGATGGAGCTGGAACATATTCTTCATAGTAAAGTATCTAAAGAATGGAAGAAAAAGTATCCAATGCACTCAATACTATTGGAAGAAAAAGTATCCAATGCACTCAATACTATTATGAAACAAATATATAATCACCTGCACTTTCATATGAATGATAGACACAACTATAATCCAGAAAGGAGGAGGAAAGAAAAGGGAGAAGGGAGGAAAGGGGAGAGGGAGGTCGAAAGAAGGAAGGGTATTTGGTGGGATCTCACCTAATATGCACAATGCAAGAGTACATGTCATAACTATTAAGAGTAGAGTATAAGTGTCTTAACACAACAAAGAAGTGAGGTAATGGTTATATTAACCAGTTTGATGAAAGAATCCCAAATTGTATATAAAATCAGCACATTGTGTCCTATAAATGCATTAATGTACACAGTTATGATTTAATAATAAAATAAAATAAAATAAAATAAAATAAAATAAAATAAAATAAAATAAAATAAAATAAAATAAAATAAAATAAAATAAAAAATAAAAAAGTTTGATTCACTCACTGTTAGCTACATGGCCAAAAGTCTTATATCTGTTCCTTACATCTGTGAACAGTGTATTGGGTTAGATTGCATTACTATAAATTTTGTGTATCACTTTCTTCTCCCTAGACCTGAAAATATTCCTAGTGTTATTTTAATCCAGAATTCACAAAAATCAATGATTTAAAATGTAGTGGAGCATTGAAATTTGGAGAGGAAATTTCTATGAAATTATATTGATCTACAGATCAATTTAAGATAAACTAATATAATATTATAAATATTCCTATTCACAAACATGAACTGTCTTCCTATTTATTTAATTTTTAATTAATTCTAATAGGGGGAAAACTTGTATTCATGATGAAAGGATTACATGTCATATGTTTAATACTATACTGACCAGTACAGAATATAATTAATACTGTAAAAATATTAGATAAGGAGCACCTTTATACTACTCTTAAATACTTTGGGAAAAGGCAAACATGTGGAAAACTTAAAATAGTAACTACTATTGAATGTAGAAGATAGATCTATAAACAAATGTTTGCAGTATTCACAAGTGCAACAGATTATAAATGAGAATTTTTCCATTTCTCTTGCAACTGACAATGAGGCTACATAGCTAATGATAAAAACTCATTACTTATTCTGCAGAATGATAAAACTGTCAAGAACCACTGAAAGTCAGGGATTGCGAGTGCTGGTGGGGCTTTATCACAGTCAGTCTTCCCATGCTACGCATTCAGCTTCCAACAGCATATACACACACAAAACCCTGGACAAGAGGTGGGAGGCAGTGTTGGTGACAGGGGATATTTAGAATTGGGTCTTTGACCTATTTTTGAAGGATTTGGCCTCGACAAAGAGAGCTTCCTTTTCAGACACACCTTCAAATGACATTGACTACTCTCCAAAAGAATCATTTGAAGATAAATAAAGTTGCTTTGGAGACTGGAAGCTTGGTGTTCACTTCCCAGAGTAAAGTCCACTTACTTATAAGCATTCATTACTTTCTGTATACCTACTTGAAAAGGTTAAAAAAAAAATTGACAAAAGGTAGCAAAATAATGCAATGATTTGCATTGAAATGTTTTGCTTTCTCTCACTTTTTATAATAAAAAAGACATACCATTTTCCTTTGGCTCTAGTGATTCTGCAGAAAAAAATCATCCTTGCGTTGTCTTGCTGGTTATCTAATTCCAGAAGACAGCCTATTTGGTAAGGGGGGAAAGGAATCTGAGGAGAAGGAAAAGGGAGAATACACGGTGGGATGGTATTTGGATTTTCTTTGTGAGAGATCTGTACAGTTACCTGCCCCTGTGATGTCACATGAGAGTGGTAGAATTTAAACACCGGCCATACAGGAAACACTGACTAACAATCAGGTTAGCTAGAGATACAAGATACTAAACTTGATACGAAACTAAAAGCAAAGATAGTTAGAGAAATAGAATTTGCTTTTTGTAATTAAGGCCATGGAGGGAATATACATATTCCTTAAGCAGTTCATCCTAACATTTATTCCAGGCTTAAGAGGATTTCACTGGGCAGGAGGATGGAAAGGATTAAGAAAATACCCTCTATCACTTCAAGTACACGAGATTATAAATGTTGCCAGGGTTTGGGAGGAGGAGAAGGGAAGGATTAACTTTAAAAAGGACATGAATATGCCATGTTAAATTAGTTGAATGTTTTATCACTGTACATAATCAAGAGGCATGGAATCTTTCCAAAATATCTCTAAGGGTCAGTAATTAACATTCTGAAGAGCATGCTTGAAAGCAGTCACTATAGAACTATAAAACCATTTCAAGTGTATACTCCGCCAAGTTTGGACTACTAAATAAATCAGTTACCCAAGGAAGCAATAGGAACAATTGGAGCAGAAATGGTAATACAACCATATCTGAACAGAATAATTTAGACTTGAAAAAAATAAACTTACAACTTTACATTCTTTAAAGAGGTAGGAATCTCTTAAAAACCAGTGTAGTGTGATTGAAATGCCCTTTTGTGCAGTCAAAATCTGCAAACATAAACATGAAGGTACATAGCAAAAGCTTCAGAGATGCAAGAAGAGTCAGAGAAAGTAGATTAAACTTGAAAGATGCTGTTCATCTGTGGGTGACTAAATTTATGAAGGGGACAAAAATTTGACCAGAGGATATGTTTAGTAAAATTTTATTTATTTTTTATTTATTTATTTAATTAATTAATTAATTTTATTAAATCATAGCTGTGTACATTGATATGATCATGGGGCATCATACATTAGCTTCATAGACCATTTGACATATTTTCATCACAATGCTTAACATAGCCTTCCTGGCATTTTTTAAGTTATTGTGCTAAGACATTTATATTCTACATTTACTAAGTTTCACATATAACCTTGTAAGATGCACCGCAGGTATAATCCCACCTATTCCCCTCCCTTTACTCACATCTTCCCTCCCTCCCCTCCCTTTCCCCCTTCCCCCTATTCTTAGGTTGTAACTGGGTTATAGTTTTCATGTGAAAGCCCTAAATTAGTTTCATAGTAGGGCTGAGTACATTGGGTACTTTTTCTTTCATTCTTGAAATACTTTACTAAGAAGAATATTTTCCAGGTCCATCCATGTAAACATGAAAGAGGTAAAGTCTCCATCTTTCTTTAAGGCTGCATAATATTCCATGGTGTACATATACCACAATTTATTAATCCATTCGTGAATCAATGGGCACTTGGGCTTTTTCCATGACTTACCATGAATGGGCTGCAATAAACATTCTGGTACACTATCTTTGTTATAATGTGGTTTTGGTCTTCTGGGTATATGCCCAGCAGAGGAATTAGAGGATTGAATGGCAGATCTATTTTTAGATCTCTAAGTGTTCTCCATATATCTTTCCAAAAGGAATGTAATAATTTGCATTCCCACCAGCAGTGCAAAAGTGTTCCCTTTTCTCCACATCCACGCCAACATCTCTGGTCTTCGGATTTTGTGATATAGGCTAGTCTCACTGGAGTTAAATGATATCTCAAAGTAGTTTTGATTTGCACTTCTCTGATGATTAAAGATTATGAGCATTTTTTCATATGTCTGTAGGCCATGCGCCTGTCTTCTTCAGAGAAGTTTCTCTTCAAATCCCTTGCCCAGTCTGCGATGGGATCCCTTATCCTTTTCTTGCTAATGCGTTTGAGTACTCTGTGGACTCTGGTTATTAAACCTTTGTCAGAGACATAACCTTCAAATATCTTCTCCCATTCTGAGGGCTGTTTGTTTGCTTTACTTACTGTGTTCTTGGCTGTGTAGAAGCTGTGTACAAGCTGCACTGGGCTGTGCAGGTCTAAATAGTGTATTTATGAAGCTTCTTTAATTGCCTGGGGGGTCCTCCTCATAAAATACTCACCCAGACAGATTTCTTCAAGGGTTTTCCCTGCACTCTCCTCTAGTATTTTTATAGTTTCATGTCTTAAGTTTAAATCTTTAATCCAGTGA
>CAUYPK010065483.1:0-54775 GCA_963574355.1 Loris lydekkerianus
GCTGGCTCTCTGTGTCCTCAAAGGGATGATTGTAGGCAGGTC
Organism: Loris lydekkerianus; assembly: GCA_963574355.1. Lineage (NCBI taxonomy): Eukaryota > Metazoa > Chordata > Mammalia > Primates > Lorisidae > Loris > Loris lydekkerianus. The sequence goes on from CAUYPK010065483.1 coordinate 43, forward strand.
CCACCGGCCAGAGATGTCTGGAGTCTTGTCTCCCCAGATTCGCCAGGCCCAGTTACAGGGAAGCTGTTACTCAGCTGCCATCTTTAATCCGAGTCCTTAACTGATATTTTTGAAAAATTATCTGACCTAATATATGTAGTAGCCAGTATTACATTAGATTGGTGGATCTCAAACATTAGCATGCATCAGAAACAATAGGAGAGCTTGTTAAAATAGATAGTGGGTTCTACCTTAACAGGTTCTGATTTTGAGTGAGTCCTGAGAATTTTCATTTTTTTTTTTTTTTTTGCAGTTTTCGGCAGGGGCTGGGTTTGAACCTACCACCTCCGGTAAATGGGGCTGGTACCCTACTCCTTGAGCCACAGGTGCCACCCGAGAATTTCCATTTTTAACAGATTTTCAGGTGATGCTGATGCTTCTGGTGGGAGCAGCACTTTGAGAACCACTGCATTCGTAGTAGGGCTCTTACTCTATTTCTTTAAACACTTAGTTTGAATGATACTGCTTGAGAGGGCAGTAAAGCTTATTTCCATAATGCTCTTGATAGCTTGTAGTAGGAAAAACCAGGGATTCTGAATATATTTTGGAGGCAGAGCTGATGGATGTCCTGATGGATTACATGTGGGATTTAAAGGGAAAAGAAGGAGTCAAAATTGCACCAAAATTTTTTACATGGATGCTATCAGCTAAGATGGAGGAAACCACAGTGGACTAGGTTTGTGAGAAAAAGTAGGGATTCAATTTAAGACATGTTCAGTTAGAGTTGTCTTACTAGAAATCCATGTGGCATATCTGAAAAGTCTGCTCTGGAGGGAGTACACATCTGGAGATCACTTGACAGTATTTAAGTCGTGAGACTGGATGAATTCCCCAAGGGAAGGCATATAGACAGAGAAGAATACCAAGTAACTTAACATTAAGACAAGGCGGAAAAGGAAACTAAGGAGGCACCATGGTAAAATAGGAGAAAAATGAAGGTGTGATGTCTTGGAAGCCAGGTAATGAAAGGGTATCAAGGAAGAAGAGACCATTTATGTCAAGTGCTATCATTAGGTCATGGATGAAAAGAACTAAAAATTGATCATTAGCAATCCAAATTTCATTGGTATCCTTGAGATTTTGGTAAAGAGGTAAAAATCTGATGGGCATGGGTTTGAGAGGAAGGGGTTTGGAGACAAGTATAGACAACTTCTGAGCAGTTTTGCTCCGTAGCAGAGCAAACAAAGGGGGAAATGCAATGGGGTCAATAGCCGTGATTTTGTTTGTTCATTTGTTTTAAGACACAAATAACGTGTTGTCTGTTCATGGGATTGTTACAATAGGCAGGAGGAAAAGTCAGATGGTCCCCTCCTGCTCAAAATCTTTCAGTAGGCAGGTACCAATGTCTGCTACATGTATTCTTTGAGAATGATGAATATGTGCAGATTAGTGTTTTTATTACCTGATTGGTTAAATGAATACTTCATGGTGTTTTGGTGTTACCATCTTAAAGATGTGTGTTCCTTGAAGTACCAGGATAAAAGAGAGATGAAAATTAATAACTAGGATCCACAACAGATGTAAAAGACTTAAAACTTAAGCAAAGGAAATGTATAATTTTATAATTTTAATTTTTAAAATTATTCTTTAAGCACATCAATTCTGTTTAATATCTAATAGGGCTACACATTTAGCAGCTAGTATGGCATTGTCATTTTACACTTAACTGGTTTAGTAAGTAAACATTTAACTGGAGCCAAAAATACTCTTGAGTTACTCATTTCCAAATTTTATGTTACTATAAATAGGGAACTTTGTAAAAATTAAATCTCAAGGATTTTTTTTAAGCTTGCCATAAATTCTCTCCTAATGTAGAAAGTATCAAGAACTAATGAAACAAGAAATGGAAACCATTTTACTGAGACAGAAACAACTGGAAGAGACAAATTCTCAGCTAAGAGAGAAAGCTGGAGATGTTCGTCGAAACCTACGTGACTTTGATTTGACAGAAGAGCAATACATGAAACTAAAAGCTTTTCCTGAAGATCAGCTTTCCATTCCTGAATATGTATCTGTAAGTATCCTGTATCACTTTTTTTTTTTTTTTTTTTTTTGCAGTTTTTGGCTAGTGCTGGGTTTGAACCCACCACCTCCGGCATATGGCGCCAGCGCCCTACTCCTTTGAGCCACAGGCGCCACCCTGTATCACTTTTTTTAAAATAGTGTATTTGCAGACTAAAAATTGCAATTTATGTAGTAGCTATTACTTTTGAAATACCCAATTTGTACATTAGTTTATGGCCATGATCAGAACATGTGGAGTGCGATTCAGACCACTGGATTTCAAATGGTCTTGACCATCGATCTCCAAAGTCAATAAATAGGACCCTGAAGTTAATGACTACATAGAAATGAATTATTTTATCATAAACTTCTGGTTTATAATGTTCTTAAAATGAAAAATTATAGAGTTAAGCAATGGATTGGTTGTTGCCAGTGGCTGGTGAGGAATAGTGAAAAAGAGTAGAGTTAGTGTGTTTATAAAGTGGTATAAGATGAGGGAGAGCTTTGTGGTGATAGATTAGTTCAGGATCTTGATTGCAGTGTTGGTTACACAAATCCACACTTAGGATTGATCTACGGGAGTAGTCCCAAATTTGTTGGTGTCAGTATCTGTTTACACTCTAAAACTTGTGGAAGATCACGAAGAGCTTTTGTTTATATGGGCTATATTTATCAATATTTGCCATATTAGAAACTAAAACAGAGAAATTTCTCAAACAGAAGAATACATAAGCGCATATTTCATTGGCCTTAAGAGTGATGTCAGATGCAGCCACTGACAGACTCCACTGAATAGTCATGACAGAATGAGAGTAAAGCAAGAAAAAAAATCTTAATATTACCAGGAAAGTAGTTTTGATCCCTGAAAGGGTCACAGAGTTGGAGGTGGGCAAATTACACATTGAGAACTGCTGGGTTTTGATATATAGAAGTCGTATCACTCAAAGAAGCTTGAATTGTTTTCATCTGTAAAAGAACTGACAATAATAATTGTGAAGTTTAACTATAAATATGTATGCAAAATGCTTATTAGCACAGTGCTTAGAACATAGTAAACACATAAATATTACCTCTTATTTTTTCTGGGGTGGTGATTCTTATTCTTGATTCTCATTGGGATAAGATTTCCAGATTTGTGATTTCCTATAAAATGAAGTAATACTTTTTAATCCAGATTTTTATTTAAATAGCTTTGATGTAGTTGAAGGTGTATATCTGCCAAAGGTGTATTGTTCAAAACAATTATCTCAAGTGCTGTCATTGAGGCTTTATCCATAGGAGATATAATACCACTGGTGGCACTTAGGAGAATTTTTATTCTCTGGTTTGTTAATATTCCTTGTTATAGCTTTTGTTTTCACAGAGTATTATCCTAATTAATTATTTGCAGATTCATTGGGTTAAGAGCTAATGTTACCTTTTACCCAATATGTTACTCCTGTAATGTAGACATATATAAGGAGTTTCAGATTATATACCTGGATAATAGCCCCTAATTACTCTCTTGTGATTTGCTGCTGACTTTTTTATGAAACCTTGTCAGATGGAACACTCTACTAAGTTAGAGCAGGCAAATCCTCTGAGAGAATGATGAGTGGAAAGAGTTCCTGACTGACTGGAAGTAGCAATGTGAAAGAGATCTCCTGATTTGTCCTGATTCAGCCTTAAACTGCAGGGGCAGAAGTTAGTAGAGCTTTGCCGAGAGCTAAGGTGAAACTAAATAATAGATTTCTATTTCTTCATCAAATATTTATTGAATGCTTATAATATATTTAAGCATTGAAGAAAGAACATTGTACAAACCAAGCAAAAAGTAGGAGATAAGGAGTAATAAGGAGAGGCAATAGAAAAAAGAGAGGAAAGAGACTGTCAAAGGTGGGAAGTTACATAGCATCTGGCCATTGGGGTGACTTGACTGAACTTTAAGACTTAATAAAATATTAGTAGTTAGGGTCCACTGACAACTAGTTTTTTTTGTTTGTTTGTTTTTTTCTTTGCAGTTTTTGGCCGGGGCTGGGTTTGAACCCACCACCTCCGGCATATGGGGCCAGTGCTCTACCCCTTTGAGCCATAGGTGCCGTCCGACAACTAGTTTTGTAGATACTTCTTTTTATTACTGATAATTGAGAGTGCTGCAAATTAGCAAGTTTTAATTATAGTTTGGATTTCAAGATTCCTTTTTTTTTTTTTAATTAAATCATAGCTGTGTACATTAATGCGATTATGGGGTACAATGTACTGGTTTTATACACAATTTGAAATACTTTAATCAAACTGGTTAACATAGCCTTCAGCTCATTTTCTTAGTTATTGTGTTAAGACATTTATATTCTACACTGAGTAGATGTACCCTTGTAAAGTGCACCTCAACACTCCTTATTAATTTGATTTCTTTTTTTCAGATTCGGTTCTATGAACTAGTGACTCCATTAAAAAAGGAAATCTGTGAGCTACAAGTGAAAAAGAATTACCTAGCAGAAGAATTAAGTACAAACAAAGACCACCTGAAGCAACTGACAGAGGTATGTATGGTTTTGATCACTGGTGCGAAGCTCCAACTTTTTCTGTAAGGAGTTCCTCAAGATTTGTAGTAAGAAATATAAAAGTCAATGCTTAAGAATTGGGACTAGGGGATCCTGCTTGCTATGTTTTTTCATAAATAATTGGAAGAAAGTTAAATTGGAAGTAGTCATCTCAAAAATTGACAAGATTGATATTGACCTATAATGCATGGTTGAGCATTTTGTCACTGTAACTCATCATAATTAACTGTTTGTGAAATCCTTATAGGGGCCATATCCAAAAATTGCTGTATAATTACTCAAATTGGGCATATGCACATAAGAATTTGTTTAGTAATTTAAGTCCCTATTTCTACATTATCAGGGAATTTAGACAATAAACAAGAAAAATAGGCCAGGATATGTAGGGGGTTCTCTTGCAGGTGCCATAAGAAGAAAAGAGGATACTTTTGGCTTTTAACTACGGTGGCTCATCAGTTTTGATTTGCCTAGAACAGTGCTCATTATTCTGATTTATAAGTATTAATAACACCCTGTGTCCCAATCTAGGTGGTAAATTATATGGTTATCAGACTTAAAACTCTTTGTTTATATAGAAGGTGAACTAATCACTAGCTTGGTTATAGCATTTTAAGATACCAAATATCTTAAAATACTATCATGTAGTTATAGTCTGCTAAGAAAAAAGTAGTGGTGGATTGGTTCATTCTACCATGTTAACACTTAGAAATGGGATAGCTGGTTTTTTTTCAAGGATTTCATCAATCTAGAAGGAAAACACTTAAGGTTATATTTTACAAATAAGGCCTGCAGCAGTTCTTCATTACAGGTTGGCCTTCTTTGTGACATGAAAGGGAGCTGGGGCTGCTGTCCATTTATCATTTTGGTTCTTCAGCAAATGCAGTTAACTCCTGTAATAATTATAAGCACATATACTGATACTAGCATTAACTCCAGTGATGTGCATGGTTCTGTGCTAGGCACTGACAATAAATCTAAGCAAGAACATCTGTCTGCTCTTCTGGACTTTAAATTCCAGTAGAACAGAATTAAAACATTATATGACATCTTGGTATTCATTTACTGTATGATTTTGACCAGACATTTAAATAATACTATTTGTCATTTATTTCTTGGATTGCTTCATGTTTCTGGGGGGTTTTTATGTTTGTTTTTTGAGGCAGAGTCTCAAGCTGTTGCCCTGGGTAGAGTGCTATGATGTCACAGCTCACAGCAACATCCAGCTCTTGGGCTCAAGTGAGCCTCTTGCCTCAGTTCTATATATATATGTATGTGTGTGTGTATATATATGTATATGTATATGTATATGTATGTATATATATATATATATATATATACTTTTTTTTGAGACAGAATCTCACTGTGTCGCCCTCTGTAGAGTGCTGTGGCATCACAGCTTACAGCAGCCTCAAGCTCTTGGGCGTAAGCAATTCTTTTGCCTCAACCTCCTAAGTAATTGGGACTACAGGCTCCCGTCACAACATCTGGCTATTTTTTGGTTGCAGTTGTCATTGTTGCTTAGCAGGCCTGGGCCAGGCTCGAACCCACCGGCCTTGGTGTATGTGGCTGGCGCCCTACTCCCTGAGCTATGGGCACCAAGCCCTCAGTTATGTTTTTACTAGAGACAGGATCTCACTTTTGCTCAGGCCAGTCTCTAACTCCTGAGCTCAAGCAACATACCCTTCTCAGCTTCCCCGAGTGCTAGGATTATAGGCATGAGCCGCTGCAACCGGCCTTCATGTTTCTGTTTTAAAGTAAAAACATGATTTTAGCAAGGTTGCATATAGTTTATTTTTTAAGAGATAGAGCCTTACTCTGTCATGCAGGCTGGATAGCAAGTGGTGCAATTGTAGTTCACGGCATCCTCAAACTATAGGCTCAAGTGATTCTTCTGCCTCAGCCTCCTCTAGTTATCAAACCTTTGTCAGAAACATAACCCACAAATACCTTCTCCCATTATGAGGGCTGTCTGCTTGCTTTACTGACTGTGTTCTTGGCTGTGCAGAAGCTTTTTAGTTTGATCACATCCCAGTAATATGTTTTTGGTTTTGCTTCAATTGTCACAGGGGTCCTCCTCATAAAATATTCTCCCAGGCCAATTTCTTACAGTGTTTTCTCTGTACTCTCTCCAAGTATCTTTATAGTTTCATGTCTTAAGTTTAAATATTTTATCCAGTGAGAATCAATTTTGTTAATGGTGAAAGGTGAGGGTCCAGTTTCAGTCTTCTACAATTCACCCAGCACCATTTGTTAAATAGGGAATCTTTCCCCAAATTTATGTTTTTGATAGGCTTATCAAAGATCAAATGACATAAGTAACTGGGTTCATCTTTCGGTTCTCTATTCTGTTCCATACATCTACCTGTCTATTTTTGTGTCAGTACCATGGTGTTTGATCACTATAGATTTATAGTATAGCCTGAAGTCTGGTAGCATGATTCCTCCTGATTTGTTTTTATTTCTGAGTAATGTCTTGGCTTACTTGTCAAGGTTTTTTCTGATTACATATAAAATGGAGAAATATTTTTTTCAGATCTTTTAAGTATGACAGTGGTGCTTTAATAGGGATTGCATTAAATTTGTATATTGCTTTGGGTAGTATGAACATTTTAACAATGTTGATTCTTCCCAGCCATGAGCATGGGTATGTTTTTCCATTTGTTAACATCTTCAGCTATTTCTTTTCTGAATTTCATAGTTCTCTTATAGAGATCTTTCATGTCCTTTGTTAGGTAAATTCCCAGATAGTTCGTCTTTTTTGGCACTGCTGTAAAAGGAATAGAGTCCTTGACTATTTTTTCACCTCTTGACTATTGTTAGTATATATAAAAGCTACTGATTTCTAAGTATTGATTTTGTATTCTAAGATGCTGCTGTATTCCTTGATTATTTCTAAGAGTTCTGTAGTTGAGTGCCTGGGGTTTTCCAGGTATAAGATCATATCATCTGCAAACAGTAAGTGTTTGATCTCCTCTGACCCCATTTGGATACCCTTGTTTGCCTTCTCTTGCCTGATTGAGATGGCGAAGACTTCCATTACAATGTTGAATAGCAGGGAAGATAATGGGCATCCTTGTCTAGTTCCAGATCTGAGTAGAAATGTTTTCAATTTTATTCCATTCAATATGATACTAGCTATGGGCTTGCTGTAGATGGCCTTTATCAGTTTAAGAAATGACCCACCCAAGCCAATTTTCTTCAGTGTTCTGATCATGAAAAAATGCTAGATATAATTAAAAGTTTTCTCTGCATCAATTGAGAGAATCATGTGGTCTTTGTTTTTTATTTTGTTTATGTGACATATTATATTTGTAGATTTACGTATGTTAAAACAACTTTGTAACCCTGGAATAAAACCAAATTGGTCATGATGTATAATTCTTTTGCTGTACTGTTGAATTCTGTTTGCTAGGATCTTATTGAAAATTTTTGCTTCAATATTCATTAATGATATTGGTCTGTAATTTTCTCTCTTTGTTGGGTCTTTTCCTGGTTTGGGGATCAGGGTGATATTTGCTCCATAGAATGTGTTGGGTAGTATATCTTTTTCTATGTTTTGGAAAAGGTTTTGTAATATAGGTACTAGTTCCTCTTTAAAGGTTTGGTAGAATTCTGATGTGAAGCCATCTGGTACCAGACTATTCTTTTTGGGGGGATTTCGTATAGTTGATGGCTATTTCAAGTGTTTGATATAGGTCTAGTCAACATTTCCAATTCTTTCTGGCTGAGTTTAGGAAGGTGGCGTGCTTCCAGGTGTTGGTCTATTTCCTCCAGATTTTCATATTTCTGAGAATAAAGTTTGTTGTAGTATTCATTAAGGAATTTTTTGAATTTCTGAGGTATCTGTTGTTACTTCTCCTTTATCATTTCGATTGATATTAGGTATTTTACTTTTCTGTTTCTGATTAGCCATAGGTTTATCAATTTGGTTAATCTTTTCAAATAACCAACTTTTTTATTCATTTATCTTCTGAATTCTTTTATTTTCAATTTCATTTAATTCTGCTTTATTGTTGGCTCTTCTGCTGCATTCAGGGTTAGAATGTTCTTCCTTTTCCAGTTGCTTGAGATGACCTATTAAGTTGTTGTCTTCCTCTCTTTCCGTTCTCTTGAGGAAGGCTTGCAATGCTATAAATTTTCCTCTAAGGACTGCCTTTGCAGTATCCCACAGGTTTGGGGATGATTCATGTCTTCATTGTCATTTTGTTCCAAAAATTTGCTAATTTCTTTCTGAATCTCATCTTTGACCCAGCTATCATTCAGCATAAGGTTATTTAGTTTCCATGATGTTGTTTGAGAAGATTCCTGTTGTTATTGAGTTCAACTTTTATCCCATGATGGTCCAAGAAAATACAAAGAATAATTTCTATTCTTTTAAATTTGCTGAGATTAGATTTGTGACCTAAGATGTGATCGGTTTTGGAGGATGTTCCATGGGCTGATGAGACGATTGTGTATTTGGTTTTATTAAGATGAAATGTTCTGTAGATGTCTGTTAAGTCCACTTGTTGTAGGGTCAAGTTTAAGTCCAATATTTCTTTGTTTAGTTTTTTCTTGGAGGATCTATCCAACACTACTAAAGGGGTATTATAATTGCCAGCTACTACAGTGCAGGAGGATATTAAATTGTTCATGTCTGCTAGGGTTTCCTTTATAAATTGAGGAGCATTTTGTTAGGGCACATAAATTTTAATAATTGAAATCTCTTCATATTTAGTATTTCCCTTGACAAATATGAAGTGACCATCCTTAATCTTTCCTTACCTTTGTTGGTTTAAACCATATCATATCTGTGAATAAAATTGTAACCCCTGCTTTTTTCTGATTTCCATTTGCCTGAATTATAGATGTCCATCCTTCACCCTCAGTCTATTTTTATCCTTTATGGTAAGATGAAATTCTTATATTCAACAGATATCTGGCCTGAGTTTTTGTACCCAGTAAGCCAACCTGTGCCTCTTTAGAGGACAATTTTAGCCATTCACATTAATTGAGATTATTGGTAAGTATGGTAGTATTTTGGTTGTCATGCTTTTGAAGCATCCAGTGGATATTTTTAATCCTTTCACCATTATGGATGTTAGTTTTTGTTCAAGGCTTTCTTAGTGAGTTGACTTTAGTGGTAGACCATTAAGCTGATCAATGTGGAGGATGGGTCTAAAAATATCATGGAGAGCTGCTGTAGTTGTGGCAAATTTCTTCAACACATGTGAATTGGGAAAGTATTTGATTTCTCCATCACAAAGGAAACTCAATTTAGCTGGATACAGGATCATGGGCTGAAAATTGTTTTATTTTAGGAGATTGAAGGTTGATGACCATTTTCTTCTGGGTTGAAACATTTGACCTGAGGGATCTGCAGTCATTTCAATATTCTTCCCCTTGTAGGGAAGAATATATATATATACTTTTCTTAAGTCTGACTGCTTGCAGAATTTTCTCCTTCACGTTAACTTTGGAAAAGTTAATTACAATGTGTCTAGGAGATGCTTTATTTGGATTTAATTATGCTGGGGTTCTGAAATTATCTGCTATCTGACTTTCTGTATCTGTTGCCATGCTTGGGAAATTCTCCATTGTATCTTGGACTAGAGCATCAGTGCCTTTAGGACCATCCTCTTCTCCTTCAGGAATTCCTATAAAGTGAATGTTTGCTCTTTTGGAGTGGTCCCACAACTCTCTCAGGGAACGATCTGTTTTTGCTCTCTACTTCTCTGCCTCTTTGAGTATTTGGGAGTGTTTAAAAGTATTGTCTTCAACTTCAGAAATCCTTTCTTCTGCCTCCTCCATTCTATTACTGAGGGATTCTACTGTATTACGAAGCTTCTCGAATAACTTTCTCATTTCTTTGAGGTCTGCAGTTTCTTTTTTCATTACATCCAAATCTTTGGAACATCTTCTGTTATATCTCTTTTGTCATTCCTTCGGAGAGTTGATCTACTCTGATTATTCATGTTGCCTGAGTTTTTCTTCTGGTTTCACCCTATGATTATTTTTTAGTTCGGCGAGATAAGTTGGTAAGGTAAGACTGGATTGAGGGCTCCAGGAGTTGTAGTTAACCAGCCCTTTAGCAGAGAGCTGGGACTGGCAACTATGGCTTTTCCTCTACAGCTTTACAAAGTCCCTTTCAGTCCAGCAGCCTGAAACTCAGGGGACCTGATTGATATGATGGGGCTAGGTGGCTCTGTCTTGTATTCAACCAGCCTCTACCCAATCCTAGTGAATCGGTGGCTTTGGCCTGAAATCTCAGCTGGGAAGAGATTCAAGCAACTGAGACACCTCATTCCCTCCCTCCCCACCCCCCAGCGACAACTAGGAGAGGAGAATCAGTTCCTCCCACAATGACACAACCAGGGCTCAACCTTGGATGGTCCCTGGGTGGCCGTACCAGGTCAAAAGTTCCAAACCAATTGTCCCAGGTAGCACAATTACTGTTCAAGTGGGAGAGTTCAAAGGTCTCCAGCAACCAGATAGCAGGGGTCCAATGGCAGCTCAAGTGTGACTTGCTCAGTGCTCAGTGGAGTCAGAAAGGCCCACCTAGCAAGAGTTAGTCCAGGGGGACTGGACTACCTCTTTCCCCACGTTGCACCTCAGCTACTCCCAACCACTGGTAACCCCACAGGTTTCTTAATCTCACCCCCCTCCTATGAGCAAATGCACCAGGGATTTGCACCTGCTAGAGTCAAAGGGGGTCAATGTCTCCTCCATAGGGCCACTGCCCTCTGCCACCAGCAAGCAGGGGGAGCTCAAGCCTGACTCCTTTCAGTGCTCATTGGAAACTGGGGAGTGTTCCTCCTAAATCAGTTTCATGCTGGTGGTTACTGTCCCAGCATATATTTCTCTCCCTCAGAGACTGTGTCTCTGCCCCAGCTGAGGTACCCCTGTGGGGTGAGGTCTGGCTCCCTCCTATGGTCCACAGATTTGAGGAGGTGTCTCTCCAAAATTTGACCCCAGTGAGAATGCAGAGCCCATTATAGCTGCCGCTGCTTCTCAGGTAGTGCTGTGTGGGTCTCCATGCTTCTGCTAGGCACTTACACAGAGAGTCAGGCCAGTCCCCTTCCCCTGCATCTCTTCACTTCTACTTGAGTCACAGTTTCAGCGCAGCTGCAGGGTGCTGAGACCCATGCAATGCCCAGCCCTAGCAAGGAACCACTAGACACTCCAGGCTGTTCAGGGGGTAGGCTTCCAGGGGGAAGGTGGACTGGGAGTTCAGAATGGCAGGGAAAATATTTGTTCAACTTTTATGCTGGCCAAAAGAATGCCCAGGCTCTAAGTGGAATCTCTCTGGAGAGGGAGTCCCAGCCTTCAGTGGCTCTCTTCCATGGGGTGAAACAAGAGGTCTTCTGTTCACTGCTCTCTTGTAGAGAGCACATAGCGAGCCCCTGTCCAGGGGCAGGATGGATTTTCCTCTTCTTTGAGATGGGTTTTGTACCTGAAATTTGCTTCCTTGGAGTCGCAGCTTGCCTCAGCAGGGATGATATGCACTTACTGATCTTCTCTCTCAGCTCAATTCCCGACCTTCAGCTTTATTGGGTTCATTCTGACCATTATCTGTCCCTCTGGACAGGGGCTTCTGTTGAATGCCAGCTCCAGTCAGCCATCTTACCTCCTCCCACCTGTTTTCTTTAGTGGTTCAAGGAGAGAGCTAAAAAGTAGGAATAAATGAAAATAAATGTATTCTCCAGAGATAATTCTGAAGTCTAACCTTAATCAGGATTAACATTTTAATATGTTATATTGATGAAGAAACACAAAATCTCTAGTTTGAAGATAGAAAAGTTTCCCTGAGCAGAAGAATATGAAACTAGTGGACAAACTGGAGGAAGATCTCAGAGTCTTGATGCAGTAACTATATACCTATGTATTTTTTTTATAACCTATCAGCTACTATTCCTAAAATTAGCATGTTCAAAATTGATCACCTGCCCTAGAGAGTGTGAAATTTTTTAACGTAGATAACTATTGAATTTTAAATGCCAGTATATCCCCCAATTTCTGCTGTTATTAGCATTTTATAATTTTTGCTTTATCTATTCATCTGTGTATCCATCCATCACATTTAATTCTATAAGAAATTGCCAAACCATTTTTTCATGTATTAGTAGTTCATGTTAGTAGTTTCTTTTCATTGATGAGTAATATTCTATTGAATGGTTATATTGATGTACTAGTTGACGGGCTTTTTAGTTATTTCTACTTCAGAAACTTTGTAAATAAAGCTGCTGCAAACATTTGAATGTGGGATTTTATGTGGACATATATGTTGGGGTTTTTTGAGTAAATACTTAAGGATGGAATTTTTCACTTCTGGAATTTCCATTTGGTTGTTTATTATAGCTTTTATTTCTCTGTTATTTGTTTATTATGAACATAGTTTCCTTTACACAATTGTGAACAGTTTAAATAGCAGCTTTAAGATTCTTATCTGCTACTTCTAAACTCTGGGTCATGTTGGAGTTGGTCTCTGTTGATTTTTTTCTTTTAAAAATGAGTCACATATTCCTATTTCTTCAGATGTTGGGTAACTTAAAATTGTTTATTTATATCATGGAGTACATTTAGATAACATTGTTTCGGTTGTATTGTGGAGACTGCATTTTATGTCCCTCTAAAGAACTGATGTTTTTGTTGTAGCAAGAAATTATGAAACTCGGTTGTACTCACACTATCTACTCTATCTCTTAGACCATAGCTCCAATTTCAGGTCAGTTTTTTTGGTCTTAGTAGGACAGCTTAAGAGTATGCCCCACACATAGGTTGTTCAGAGGACAACTAGAGATTTGGGCAGAAATAACCCAGGGAATTTAATTTCCTCTCTCTGGCTGTCTCTGAAATTCCATTACCTTAGAGTAGCTGCGGTTGGCTAACCTCTGTCTTTGGTTCTACAGTCATTAAGGGTTTTCTACAATACTTTTCCCTTCCAATACAGGTCTGCCCTCAGGTTAATTGCCTTAAAACACAGTAGACCAGTAAACTCACCAAAGTGTAAAAATAATTGCAATAGTGACAACTTAATAATGGTTTAATAACAAAAACTAAGATATTTAATAGTCATGTCTCCGAGTTTTGAGATGGGCAATTAAGAAAACAAACTTTCCATTTACGTTCTGTGATTGATCTTGTGTTCTTGTCTAAAAAGAGTCTTAATTTTTTTTTACCACATGATGGCAGTATGTACCCATCTATTTTTTTAAAATTTACGTGAAAAATCTTTTGTCATTTTTGATGTAGAGACCAAAGCTTTACATTAATAACCTTATTTTATTTATAGTTATTATTGCACATCTAATACATAAGACCTGTAACTAGGAGAAATAATTCTAAAAATTGAAACTTTTCTTCCATAATATATATTTTTCAGATCAAAGGTGTCTCAATTATTACAGTCATTTCTTAACGATACCTACCAGACACATTCAGAGATGTAAAAACTGCACAATTATGCAGTTACTCGGACTCCACTTTTGTGCATGTAATCTGCTAAGTACATGAAAGCTAGCACGATGCTAGTGAGATGAAGACTGTTTTAGAAGTTTAATAAAATGTGATTCTTGACCTTTAAGAAGAAATCAGTCTCTTGAAGTGCCAGTTTTAGTGGATTTCTGGGATTTCCTTTCATAATTTTTTCCAGACCTTTACTTATTTGGAAATAATATGTAGATACTTACACTGGAAAATAGGATTCATTCTTTATTTCAAATCTGGAGTTTATTTGTGTCAGTAGTGGAGTCTAATTATAGCTACATTATGTATTTAAGGTTGTGTATATATGATATTTCATGTTTTTATGAGTGCTTAGAGATACTTTTATTTCCTACTTAAGAATTTTCTTTATTAATTCAAAATTTATCACATGCAGCTAAGCAATATGCAGCTGTTTGCTATTGTAAAGTTAGTTCAGCATACTTTTTTAATTTCAAAAGAATGAAGTATTAGTGATACTATATGAGGCATTAATGAATCTGTTCTTAATAAAGCTGTTAAGTTTCATGAGGAAATGGTGAGATATTTTTCTCTTATGTGAACTTTAGTAACCAAGATGCAGGAAGAATTTTGTTCAAAAGTAGATTCTTGTTTAGAAACATAGTTACATTTCTTAAAAAAATTCTGCCAAATTATTTTACTCCTTTTAAGAATTTATATGTAAGTAATCCCAATTAATTTCAGTTGTATGAAAATGAATTATGTCATTGGTGCCCTATAATTCCTATTTAAGTTTTAATGTTTTGGGTAGTATTAATCATTTTTTGAAATTTTTTTATTTTGACCAACTTAGTTAAATTTTTTGATAAGATATATATTTATGACGATACCCATCAGTTATCATTATCCCAGAATGTTTAGCAATTCACTAGGGAGCAATAATAGATTTGCCTCTTTATAATAAATGTAAAATGAATAAATACCACTTAAGATTTAGATTTATGGCTACCTCCATAGGTTCTGTTTTTGGTGTGAGATAAAACTGAATGTTTCAATTTTTAATAAATAACACAGGATTCTAACACGGAGCTTCATGGATATGAACACAAATCGGCAGGTGGGGGGGGTTGTTCATTTACTCTTTAATGTTTACATGGATGGGACTGGAACATATTCTTCTTAGCAAAGAATGGAAGAAAAAGGATCCAATGTTCTCAGCTTTACTATGAAATCAATTTATGTCTTTCATATGAAAGCTATAACCCAATTATAACCTAAGAAGAAGGGAAAAGGGGAGAGGGCTGGGAGGGAGGAGGATGGAGGGAGGGAGAGCAATTGGTGGGACCACACCTACCGTGCATCTTATAAGGGTACATGTGAAACTTACTAAGTGTAGAATATAAATGTCTTAACACAATAACTAAGAAAATGCTGTGAAGGCTATTTTAACCAGTTTGATGAAAATATTTCAAATTGTATGTACAACCAGTATATTGTAAAAAAAAAAAAAAAAAAAATTCATTAATTGTGATTAAAGATATTTTAATTCTTAAATTTCATGATTTTAGATGTATATAGTGCCATTCCTTATCTTCAACATAAAATTACTTTATTTTAATATTTAATCATCCAAGAATATAATTGCAGTCACACTACCTGTAACATCACACCTTATGCTTACCAAAACCTTCTTTCCTATACCTCTGAACCTTCACAAGTCTGTGAATTTTTACAGATAATGTAAACAACTTACAGATAAAAGTGCATGAGCAAAAACAAACAAACAAAAAAATACAAAATAAAACAAAATAAAATAAAATAAAATAAAAGTGCATGAGGAAAGAAAATGTTCATCAGACAACTATAAGGAAGGAAGTTTTAAATATGATGGCATCAGGAAGAAACTTCCTTTAGCTGATTGTTTCGTACATGCTGTATGAAGAGACATAACATTTTAAGGAGTAATATAAATTTTTTGATTTGCTACTGTGTTTAAAATCTTTAATGAATCCAGCAATACTTTATATTTTTTAAGCATGAAACAAAGTTTATTGAAAAAGATAAAGGTGGGTTTACAGAGTAAGAAGGTTTACAAAGTAAGATAACATTCACCGTATATAGTAAACAGACCCCATTGCCATAGCAAGTAGACAAAGAGGCCTGCAATACTCTAATTTTTAATTTTAGGGGCAGATTTTGAGGAGTTTGTTAAGTCTTGATATGAAATTTTGAATCCAGTGGCCAAGAGGATGTATTATCTCATTTGGGACCATTTCATTCTCTTGAACTATATAGTGTTTTGTCCATGAACCTACTTAGGGATATCCAAGAGTTCTTTCTGAACAATTTTAATTTTGTGATTTAATTTTTTAAGGATCTCAGAAGTTAATAGATGTATATGCTGGGTCATCTGGATGAATCGTTTATAACAGAGTGCTGTCACTATGATGTCAGTGTCCATGTTTACATTTAATTCTGTTACTGCATTTGCACCACAAAAGATAATTTTATAATGGCAGTAACTTAATATGTAAAATATACATTCAACTAAGTAAAGGCCAGATGTCTATCATGGATCATTATATGAATAAAAATTTCACAATTCAAAAAGAGAAAAATAGTGACAATATTGAGTCATCATACTACTTAGTATAGCCATGCTCCATGCCAAACTCAAAACTATTCCTACTTGTTTTAATGTTTTAAGGTTAAATTACATAGTCATTACTAATTACTGAATAGAATAAGCCTTGCTGCTTAGGCCTACTTGAAAGAGGAAGAAATTAAGAGTTTCCAGGGAATGACAGTGTAAAATGTGTTTCATTTTTTCTTTCTTTTCTAATTCCAGGTATTTGCCTCTTAGCTACCTTTTGGCAGGCAGCTAGGTCTGAGTGAAGTGTAAGGCTTTAGGAAAGCTAGTGTTCCAGTTATGTATTGTTGTGTAACAAATCACCCTAAAACTTAAATAATAAATTATCTTCAAATAATTTATTATTTGTCACTGCTTTGAAAGTTAATAGGTTCAGCTGAGTATTTCTCACCTCATCGAGGCTGGGATCATCTGATGTCTTCTTTTGGAGCAAGGATGAGATGGCCGAAACATCACGCCCTTTCCTTTTGGCCTCTCTGTGTGATTAGTTTAGGTACCTTTCAACATGGCAGTCTCAAGGCATAGAAACCAGACATCACCAGTGTTTTTAGTAAACCCAGGCTGAGGCTTAAAGGCTTCTTAAGATCTAACTACAGAATCCTAAGATGCCATATTCTATTGGTCAAGCAATCACTAAGAAGAGTAGACTCACTTCTCAAACAGAAAATAGCTTGTCATAAACAAGGCAAACCACCTTCTGGATGGGAGATTTGTACATGTTATGATTTCAACAAAGGTCTGATAACTAGAATCTACAGAGAACTCAAGTTAATAAGAAAAGATCAAACAACCCCATTTCTTTGTGGGCAAGAGACTTGAATAGAAACTTCTCTGAAAATGACAGGCGAATGGCCAACAAACACATTTTAGAAAATGCTTATCCTCTTTAATCATCAGAGAAATCCACAAATCAAAACCACTCTGAGATATAATCTAACTCCAATAAGATTAGCTCACATCACAAAGTCCCAAATCTGCAGATGTTGGCATGGATGCAGAGAAGGGAACACTTCTACACTGCTGGTGGGACTGCAAACTAATGTGGCCTTTTTGGAAAGAAGTATGAAAATTCTGAAGGATTTAAAATTTGACCTTCCATTTGATCCCGCAAGTCCATTACTAGGTATCCACACAGAAGAACAAAAATCATTGTCAGGTGGCACTTGTAGCTCAGTTGGCAAGGATGCTGGCCATATGTACCTAGGGTGGCAAGTTCAAACCCGGCCCGGGTCTGCTGAGCAACAATGACAACTGCAACCAAAAAGTAGCCAGGTGTTGTGTCAGGCGCCTGTAGTCCCAGCTGCTTGGGAGGCTGAAGCAAGAGAATCACTTAAGCCTAAGAGTTTGAGGTTCCTGTGAGCTGTGATGCCACAGCACTCTACTGAGGGTGACATAGTGAGACCTCTGTCTCAAAAAAAAAAAATAATAATAATAATAATTTTCAACAAAGACATTTGCACCAGGATGTTTATTACAGCCCAATTCATAATTGCCGCGTTGTGGAAGCAGCCCAAATGCCCATCAACCCATGAGTGGATTAACAAATTGTGGTATATGTATACCATGGAATACTATTCAGCCGTAAAAGGAGATGGAGACTCTACATCATTTATGTTTACCTGAATAGAGTTGAAAGACATCCTTCTTAGTAAAGTATCTCAAGAATGGGAAAAAAAAAAGTATCCAGTGTACTCAATGTTATTATGAAACCAATATAAAAACACTCTCTCTTAACAAATGATAAAACACAAATATAGTCTAACAAGGGTGAAGGAGGGAGGGAGGAGAAGGGAGAAGGTGTTTGGTGAGAGGAGAGAGGGCATTTGATGGGGTGGACTAATGTGCCCAATGCAAGGGTGTAGTTCTAAACAACTAATAGTAAACTGTAAATATCTTACTACAAAAAAAAGTAAGTGAGGTGATGGTTATATTAATCAGTTTTTAAGCATTTGGTACTGTATATCAAATCATTACATTGTAGCCCATAAATGTATACAATTATGATTTAAGGAAAAAAAAATTTTCAAAAAATTAAAAAAAAACTTGCTACGTACAAGGGAAGAAATTGTTAGATGCCCATCTTGGCTACCACAGTTTGGGATTTCTATTCCCTGGCAGGAATGAGAACCAAGAGACAGTGTGGGAGCCCGGAGCAGGAGCAGAAGAGAGTGTTGGCAGATCTTGGTCTATAAAAATCCTTGCATTATTCTTCCATCTCCTTGGCTTAAGGCTCCTTTGCTATTAGAAAGCTGAGGAATAGATTTAAAATATTCCATTAAAAGAGAGAAATGTTCATATTGACCATCAAACCAAGCCCAGCTTTATTTGTCTGTAGAAAATACTCTTAATGAAAATTGATAAAGATTAAAAAAATAAAAGGGTGGGCTAAGAGTTATTAAAAAAAGAAAGAAGGTAATAATATCAGATGAGGTATAATTTAAGATAAAAATCACAAAGTATTAATGTAACAGTATATTAATAATAGGTGATTTTATAGTTGTAACTTCTACATGTCAAATGAGAGTAATTGTAAAAATGTTTTAAAAAACAAGAAGTTGATGAAAATACGGTAATTGTGAAGAACTTAAATATACTACATCTTTGAGAATTTGATAGCCGTGCTAGATAGAAACTTAGTAAGGACTAGAAGAACTAATTCTGTCAATAATTTTGATTTAGTTACTTAACATTACATGACCAGAGCAAGTGTTTTTTATTTGTTTGTTTATTTAGAGATGAAGTCTTTTCTGTAGCCTGCAGTACCACAATCATTGCTCACTGCAGCCTCAAACTCCTGGGCTCAGGCAATCTTCCTGCCTCAGCCTCTCAATTAGCTGGGACTATAAGTGTGTACCACCAAGTCCAGTGAATTTTTTAAAATTTTTTTTGAGAGGGAGTTTGTCTGTTACATAAGCTGATCTCGAACTCCTGGCCTCAAGGGATCCTCTCACCTCAGCTTTCCAAGCACAACAAGTAGTTTGGATTACAGACATGAGCCACCGTGCCCAACAAATTTTTTTTTTTGTTTTTTGTTTTTTTTAATGTCAATGGAAGGTTTACAAAACTGTCATGTGTAGTAAATTAATACATTATTTAAAGTAGAGATTTTATAATTCCTAGCTTTTATCATAATTTAGTAAAACTAATTATATACCATAACAGTTCAGCTACTACTTGGAAAAGAAGGGCTGCTAGCACTCTGGATTTTCATCTTTTTTTTTTTTTTTTTGAGACAGAGTCTCAAGCTGTCGCCCTGGGTAGAGTGCCATGGAGTCACAACTCACATCAACCTCAAACTCTTGGGCTTAAGCGATGCTATTGCCTCAGCCTCCCAAGTAACTGGGACTATAGGCGCCTGCCACAATGCCCAGCTATTTTTTGGTTGTAGTTGTCATTGTTGTTTGGCAGGCCTGGGCTGGATTTGAACCCACCAGCTTCAGGTTTGTGGCTGGCGCCCTAGCCACTTGAGCTACACGTGCCAAGCCTAGTTTTTTATCTTAAATAAATTTGTCCTCACAGTTTATGCAATACACAAATATCAATTCCAGGTGGGTTAAATTTTTAAACTTGATCTTAGCCAAAAGGCCAAGATGCGATATAGGTTAAAATCTTTAAAAGAAAATTAGGCACTTAGTCGAACAATCACAAAGGTAGTATAGGAAATAAATCATTTTCTTTTGTAACTAAAATTTAGCGTTTCCTTCAATTACTAATATAGTTAAGAAAACACAAGATTACTACCACCTATGACTCTGTCAACATTAGAAATCAGGTGTTTCGTGTCATATGTAGTTACTACACATAATGAGTGAGTGTATGTATGTTCATTACTGCTTCAACATTACTGAAACTACTAGGCTTTAGACCCCTCACTAACTTGTCTTTCATGCATTTATAAAGCAGGACATACACAATTTTAAAAAATATTTTGATAGTTTTATTTTGGTATAATGTATTTCCTCAGTTATTCTGTGTGTTATAATTCCAGCTTTTAGAAGTATTGGTCTCAGAAGGAGCTCACAGACATCACCAGATTGTCAGTAGGATCCATAACATTAAAAAAAATTTTTTAATCCTTAATTTATGTAATTATTAACAGTGCTCCTCAGACTTTAATGTGAATGTGAATCACTTGAGATCTTGTTAAAATGAAGACTGATGCATTAGTTCTGAAGTGGGAATGACATTTTTAACATACTCACAGATGATATTAGTACTCCTCGCCTATGCCAGTCCAAGGCTGAGTTCTAGAACTGAACTATTTATTATAGTAATCATAGCCTCACGTGGCTATTTAAAGTTCAATTAATTAAACTTCAGGTCTTCAGTCTCTCTAGCCATAGGTGATTAATGACTACCATGTTGGATGGTGCAGACATAGAAGACTGCCATCATTGTAGAAGGTTTGGCTGGACAGTATTGTTCTAGAGGACGAGATAAATTTATCTACAATAGGCAATCCAAAAGCTTTAAAAGTAAAGGACAAAAACAATACCAAACGCAAAGTTTAATATTTCAAGTACAAATTTGGGGACAAAACTGAATGTGGATAAATAAAGTTAAAACCAATACTATTTAAAATTATCATAAATTAACAAAAAAGTAACTCAAAAGAAAGATAGGCAAAGACTATAAATAGGTGCGGCACCTCTGGCTCAGTGGGTAGGGTGTCGGCCCCATATACTGAGGGTGACGGGTTTGAACCCAGCCCCAGCCAGCTAACACAGCAGTGGCAACTGCAACAGAAATAGGCGGGCGTTGTGGTGGGCCCCTGTAGTCCAGGGTACTTGGAAGGTTGAGGCAAGAGACTCGCCCTAACCCAAGAGCTGGAGGTTGCTGTGAGCTGTGATGCCACGGCACTCTACTGAGGGCAACAACAACAACAAAAAGACTATAAATAGGCATTTCACTAGAAGTACAAATCCAAATGGCCAGATGATCAAACTTTCCAGCATTTTGGGAAATATAGTTAATGGAGAGATCAGGTTAGCAAAAATGAAAAAGGTCCATTATCTAGAGATAAGTGAAAAGATACCGTGTTGCTTTCTGGTGGAAATGAGAACTGCTGCAGCCTTTCTCATAGGCATCTAGCAGCATCAATTAAAATGGAAATCACGTCCTTCAAGATAGCAACCCCACTCTTTGGACTATTCATAGGACAAAGCACAGGACTAGCATAAAAGGATCCATGTGCAAGGAGGTTTGCTGCAGCATTGCTTCTGGTGGGTGGTAGGTGGTAGAAGGGGAAAGGAAGGACTAGAAACAAAACAAAACAAGGGAATGAACCATGGTACAGTCTGCACTGTAGAATATTGTACAGCATTGACATGAATGAATGAGAGAGTATCAGTTTATTTAGGATGTCCACAAGGTATTGTTAAATGAGAAAACCTGGATGCAGAGATTTGATGATTCATTTTTTTGTTGTTCGGAGATTAAATGACTAGCCCCTCCCCCCATTGGTGTGTGTGTATGTGTTTATGAACAGAGAGAAGAATGGGGAAGAATCATGTTACTTAATAGGAATAACCTGGAAATAAGGGACAAAGGAAAAAAGGAGAAAGAGAAAAGAGATTTAAAATAAATAATACCACTGTTGAAGTCAGCATATAATTCCAGAGCATGTATATACAGTTGAACCTATATAGCTAACCACTTCCTTACATTGACCTCCTCTGTAAGTTGACCTAATTTTCATAGACCAGACATGCACCATATGTACTTATCAGTAGACCTAGTTCCTCATGTTGAACACCTCGGTATGTTAACTAGTTTATTACAGTCCCTTGGGTGGTCAACTTACAGTTTCTATGGTATATAAAATTTATATGTCTGAAAACATTTCTAAAATAGACTTGGTGCCCATAACACAGTGGTTATAGCACCAGCCACATACACCAAGGGTGATAGGTTCAAGGTTGGCAGGTTCAAACCTGGCCTGGGCCAGCTAAACAACATTGACAACTGCAACAAAAAAAAAATAGCTGAGCATTGTGGTGGACTCCTGTAGTCCCAGCTACTTGGGAAACTGAGGCAAGAGAATTGCGTAAGCCCAAGAGTTTAAGGTTGCTGTTAGCTGTGATGCCATGGCATTCCACCAAGGGCAACATAGTGAGACTCTGTCTCAAAAAAAAAAAAAATCTAAAATAAACTGTTAAAATATTTGAAATACAAAATTGTAATTTACTAATGAAACAGATAAAAATGTCTATCTTTGCCCTTAATAAGTTACCTGTCATTGCACCATATATCCTCATTTGCTTGAAAAGCAAAAACCTCATTTGAACTTAACTGCAACTGGGAGATCGACTTAATTCTTTTATTCTTTCTGTCCACACTTGTTAATGCTTATAATGTTTTTCTCAGTTAATCAAAAGGCATGGAACGGCCAAGTGTGATGGCTCATGCTTATAATCCTAGCACTTTGGGAGCCACGCCTGGAGCATCATTTGAGACTTAAAGTTTGAAACTAGCCTAAGCAACATATAGAAACCCTGTCACTAAAAAGATGGGGCAAAAAAGTTAACCAGGCATGGTGGTACAGACCTATAATCCCAGCCCCTGGAAAAGCTGAAGCAGGATGATGGCTTGAGCTCAGGAGTTTGAGGCTACAGTGAACTATGATTCTGCCACTGCATTGTAGCCTAGGTGACAGAGCAAGACCCTGTCTCTTAAGAAACAAAAAGTATGAACTTGATCCCTTAATTGTTAAGATTTAAATTTGTTTGATTCAATCATACTATTTCAATACCAATTGAAAAGCCAGTGTCTCAATGTGTCACAATAGTTTACTGAATAAGAGGTTGGCTATAGGGCAGCACCTGTAGCTCAGTGGGTAGGGTGCCAGCCACATACACCATGGCTGGTGGGTTTGAACCCAGCCCGGCCATCTAAAAAACAATGACAACAACCAGGCGTTGTGGCAGGCGCCTGTAGTCCCAGCTACTTGGGAGGCTGAGGCAAGAGAATCACTTAAGTCCAAGAGTTTGAGGTTGCTGTGAGCTGTGACACCATGGCACTCTATCCAGGGCGAGTCTCAAAAAATAAAAAAGATGTTGGCTATAAAAATTGCCTCCCACTACATCAACATAGTATTTCACAATGTGGGTGCTGCTAGATCTACAAGCTAGAGATCAAGTCTTAGTAATAATTGTAATATAGATTTAGTATAGCAGTAGCACATAAAAATAAATGAGCCAGTAGTGTACTCACTTTGCAGAGACAGCAGAGAAAGTCCAGGGAAATTTATTTACTAGAGAACTAAGTAGAAGAGATAGAATTTGAACCCATGTCTCTTAATCTAATCTAGTGTCTGTACACTACAGGCAGGCACAGTGGCTCATGCCTGTAATATTAGTACTTGTGGGAGGCTGAGACAGAAGCATCTCATGAGCTCAGGAGTTCAGGACCAACCTGAGGAAGAAGTAGTACAAGATCTCCTCTCTACAAAAAAAAAAAAATAGAAAAATTAGCCAGGCATGGTGGCAGGCAACTAATAAGAGGCTCACTTGAAAATCACCTGAGCCCAAGAATTTGAGACTGCAGTGAGCTGTGGTGACACCACTGTACTGTAGCCTGGGCAACAGGGAGAGAGAGACCCCATATCCAAAATTAAAAGGTTACCTTTCTTTATTCCTCTATATTTCTTGAGGGTTTTTTCTTTTAAAAAATGTTAAAACTTTTATGCTTTCATTCTCATTTATTCAAATGGATATAATTGAAAAATTAACATATAATATGAAGTAATAAGATTTTCTCTTTTTAGTTCTGAGCAGACTTTTTATTTCTTTATTATTTATTTTTCTAGAGATGGGATCTTGCTATTGCCCAGGCTGGTCTCCAACTTCTGGCCTCAAGGTGATCCCTCCTGCCTTGGCCTCCCAAAGTGCTACGATTATAGGCATGAGCCACTCTATTAGGCCTTAGCAGACTTTCAGTACTACAGTTCTGTATGTCTTTAGAAGTTAAATTTCAAAAAGAAATAGTGTATTTCTTGAAGTGCTTGCCAACAAAGAGTAGTTTCTGGTAGCAAAACAGACAGTTGTTAACTTAAAGGGACAATCTATAACAATGAAAGGTTACTTGAGTTTCTTATTCTTTTCAGTATTTAGTTGCTTAGATTACATTGTTGATAATGTGAAACTTCTGGGAATCCTCACTTTTCCAGAATAGCTAACTAAGCAATTTCAACTGCTATCCAATGTAAACTGCTTCTTATTTGAACCACTGATCTTAAGGTAAATGTCACTCGCTATATCCTGTTTCTAATTTCCTTAGTTACCCTATGGCTTCACAGGCAGATTACTTCATTTATTAAAGATTCATTTTGACATGTAAGTTGCCACTTTTTTTTCAGTTTTCATGGTCTGAGGGACAAAAAATTTAAAGATGCTTAGAAAATCTTTATATCCAAAGCAATTACCTTTTGCTTACACAGCTGCTGAGTGTTTAAAATGGTGCCTGTTTCATTTCATCTTTGTATACTTTTTGTAGAAACATTTATATTCCATGTTACTGTGTCAAATGATTTTTTTTTTTTTTTTTTTTTTTAGACAGAGTCTCAAGCTGTCGCCCAGGATAGAGTGCTGTGGCATCACAGCTCACAGCAACCTCTAACTTATGGGCCCAAGTGATTCTCTTGCCTGAGCCTCCCAAGTAGCTGGGACTACAGGTGCCTGCTACAATGCCCAGCTATTTTTTGGCTCAGGCTAGATTTGAACCTGCCAGCTCTGGTATACGTGATTGGTGCCCTAGCTGCCTGAGCTACTGGTGCCGAGCTGAATGATTTTTTTTTTTTTTTTCCCCTGCAGTTTTTGGCCAAGGCTGGGTTCAAACTCACCACCTCTGGTATGTGGGGCCAGCACCCTACTCCTTTGAGCCACAGGTGCCACCTGAGCCGAATGATTTTTTAATTTAAGAAGTAATTGTGGTAATTGGTTGAAGTGGGGGGGAGAGTTCAAAATTAACTTAGACTTTATGTATCATTTGAACCCAGGAGATTTGTGATTAAAATTCTTTTAACACCTGGATTTAAACATTAACTAACAGTATTAACTTCTGGTCAGTGGTTTTACAGTTTCCACAAAATAGACTTTTTAAAAAAGAACAATTGGGTGTGGTAATGCACACCTGTAATTCAATCTAGTTGGGATTACACATGTTACTCAGACAGGAGGATTGCTTTAGTCCAAGAGTTCAAGACCAGCCTGGGCAACTGAGTAAGATAGGAATATACCCTGTCTCATAAAATGAAACAAACAAGCAAAATGAAAATAGGCACTTGAAATTAAGAAAAAAATGAACCTGGCTCGGTGCCCATAGCTCAGTGGTTAGGGCGCCGGCCTCATACACTGAGGCAGGCAGGTTCGAGCTCGGCCCCGGCTTGCTAAACAACAATAACAACTACAACAAAAAAAATAGCCAGGAGTTGTGGCGGGCACCTGTAGTCCCAGCTACTTGGGAGGCTGAAGCAAGAGAATCACTTAAGCCCAAGAGTTAGAGGTTGCTGTGAGCTGTGATGTCATAGCACTCTACTGAGGTCGACATAGTGAGACTTTGTCTCAAAAAAGAAAGAAAAGAAAAGAATGAATCTACATATGAATTCAGGAACCTCGATGAAAGCTCTAGAACCTCTGCTAGTTCTGGAATCATTTATCCCTTCTAGGCATTAACGTTCTTGTCTTGAAAATAAGATTGCAAAAGATTATCTCCAGGGTATCTTTCACCTCTGAAATTCTATGTATCTAAAATGGTTAGCTTCTGTTGTTTGGAAACAAGGATAATAGGGTAAAAGGACTTCTCATTATAAAAATGAAAGGTTTAATGCTTGATAACTTAGCCAAAACACTATATAGTAAGTCTTTACTTAATGTTGTCTATAGGTTCCTGAAACTGCAACTTTCAGCAAAGTGACTTACTGTGTAATGAGACCAATTTTACCATAGGCTAAATGGTATAAACAAGAATTAAGTCATTTTGCTGAAAGTCACAGTTTCCAAGAACCTGTCAATAGCAGTAATTGAAGACTGACTGACTTCTGTTGAGTAGTCCTAAAGTATAGAAGTGTAGAGAAGTGTATGGAGTGAGTGTCTTTACCACCCTTTCCATCCTGCTGCTTTTCCCCTTCAATATGACTCAAATGTTCCATTTTCTATTTCTCATGCAAGTGTTCCTGCAGACCTTTTGCCCAGTTATTTTCCCTAGAAGCATCTTATTTTCATTTTTTTAATATAAAGAAATTATAATTTTACAGCTTAATTTTTACAAAGTGAACCCTCCCATTTAAAGACCATCTAGACCAAGAAATAAGAGCTTACTTTATACTGTCTTTCCTAAAACATATGTAATATGTAAATAAAATACTGTTTCAAATGCAGTGTTTTGTTTGTAGATATGTGATAATATTCTCTAACTCAGCGGAATACTGATTGATCAAATAATAATCTTTAAAGCTACTTTTTTCTACATCCTGAGCTAGTTATTTTAAGTGTTAGTGCTTCCTAGTCTATTCATGTGTGACATTAATTCATTCTGCAGACATTTCCAGTATAAATAGTATTTAGGGTTCCTGGGTTTACTAAGGTAAGACAGGCCTTCAAGGAGTTCCAAGTCTTACATAAGCATATGGAAAGACAAGAGTCATAGACACAACAAGAAAGCATTCAAAAAATTAAAAAAAAATTAACAAAAACAAGAAAGCATGCAATTACAGTAATAGGTTTACTTTTTTCAGGCTAGAGGTAGCCAGGAATTATTTTCTGATATAGATAATTTAGGAGAAAGAAAAAATGATATTAAACCTGGGAGTCAAAATCAGTTCCAGATATGTAGAAAGCTGTTAAACAATTGAAATACCCTCCTTGACTTGCATTTTCTTTATTTTCTCTATGTAAGCTTTTCTTCTTTATTGAAAAAGGCAATTGAGTCTTGGTTATTAATTCATTAACCATTATGTAGAAATTTTCTGCTAGAAAGGGTGACTAGAAGTTTTGTATGTCCATTTCTTTATGTTTGAGAAGTTTATATTTTTTGTTGCTTTTGACTTAGTCTATTTGATGTCTTCTTTTCTTCCTCCACATCAGCAGACGTTAATTATAAATCTTCTATATTAGTAGAGTATTAGTTACTAGAATTATCAAATACACTCTTACATTTTTCTTGTGATATGAGAGGCAAGTAACAGGTGCTCATAACTTATGCAATACATCTTCTGACAGAGGTAAGAACCTCTGTCACGGTAAGAACAAGTGCTGTGCAAAAATATACGATGGACGTCTAACTCAGACTTGGAACTTAGAGCCTTCCCACACAAGTTACTGTGAAGCTCAGGACAGGGGAATACAAAATAGTCTTTTCTCTTCTCTTCACCTAAAGTTCTGTACAGTCATGGGGTTTGGTTTATTGTAAAGAAAGACACTACTTTTCCTATTTTCCAATGATATGCCTTACTTTATGTTAGCTGCCAATAATAAGTGAAGCAGATTATTTTATTCAAAATACAAAAGTAATAATTTTATTTTAGGAGAAATTGGAATATGTACATTTATTTGTGAAGTATCAATTCACTTTTATCCATTAAACATGTTACTTCCTATATTACTTTGTTTCTCAGTCATTTGCTCCCAGTAACAAAATTTCCTATTCATGTAATTCATTTCTTCCCTCTTCATCGTGTTAGGTAGCACTAAACCTTTCTCTTGCCGGTGTCCTCTAATTCCTCCCCAGCTTTCTTTCTCCAGTTTTCCACTTTTCTTCTCACTTAGCAAGTAGCATGATATTTCATTTTGCAGAGAAAATGGAAACCCTCCAATGAGAACTCCCAGTTTTCTGCCACCAAACCTACTTATATCTCCCGCATTCTGGTTGTTTGTGTGTCCTTACTGTTTATAACAGGAAGAGTCCTAAAAAATCATCCACTCTTACAAATCAACTTGATGATATAAATTTGTGAAGCATTAGGGTAAGGAATAGGCTATGGTTTGTGGCAAATTAGTAGGAATCATCAAAAGAAATTCAAGTTTTTAATACTCTGTATTAGCTGGAAAAAAGCATGCCATCATGAGGTGGATTCTGATCTGAGCCTAATCTCCATATCCAATCTCTCTTTTACCATCAATATTTGGATATGTTCAGGCTTGTTTCATCCTTTAAAAACTTCATTAAGGCCCAGCATGGTAGTTCACGCCTATAATCCTGGTGCTTTGGGAGGCCAAGGTGGGAAGATTGATTGATGTGAAGGGTTTGAGACCAGCTGGCCCACATAGCAGGATCCCATTCAAGGAAGCGAGTATTTAGATTATAATTAGGTCTTCAGGCAGTAGAGCAGGTTAGAGGAAGCATAGTGTGGTTAGAGACATTGAGATCCCCATGCCCTGGCATCGTAGCTCACAGCAGCCTCAAACACTTGGGCTCAATCCTCTTGCCTTAGCGTCCCTAGTAGCCGGGACTACTGGTGCTGGCTACTAGGCTACTGGTGCTGGCTACAACTCCAGCTAGCTTATTTTTAGTAGAGATGGAGTCTCGCTCAGGCTGGTCTGGAAGTCCTGAGCTGAAGCAATACACCCTCCCAAAGTGCTAGGATTACAGGTGTGAGGCACCCACCTGGCTAAAAACAATTTTTTAATTAGCCAGGCATGGTGGCATGTGCCTGTAATCCCAGCTATTCAGGGGGATGAGGTGGCAGGATCACTTGAGCCCTGGAGTTCAAGGCTACAGTGAGCTGTGATGGTGTCACTCTGTTCCAGCCCGACTTAAAATAGGATGTATTTAACATGCCAGGTTCTGGGGGTGGAGTTAATGGTTAGGTGTAAGATTTGGTAAGTTCAAGGGGAGAAAATGAGTAGGAATTTAGTCCTTTCCCCTATTTTCTATATACATTTATAGAATTAATTAGCTTCAAAGGTATTTAATTTATTCTTACTATATACCAGGCACTGTGAAAAGTGGTGAAGATCCAGTGCGAGCAAGAATGAGTCCCTGCCCCTAAGATGTCTGTTAAGATGTTTACATTCTGGTGCAACAACTAACTTGATGGTACGGTGAGATCAGTGCTTTGAAGGAGGCGAGTGTTTAGGTAATACGCAGGTCTTCAGGCAGTGGAGGACGTTAGAGGAAACATGGTGTGTTTACAGAACTGAAGGTCTCCATGGGTTGTAGGGTTAATTGTGAGTATGAGGAATGAAGCATGTAGGAAGCAGGGCCAGATTGTAAAGGACCTTGTGACCACTTTCAGGTGTTTACTTCTGTTACTCTCCGCGTATCAGTCCCTTGTTTAGGTACTACTGGTATGGGGAGAGTAGAAGGAAAATCAGCATAGAGCTGTGTTCCTTGGCCACAAAATTCCTTTGTTGCTGAATATTACAATTGAAACTGTATTGTTAATCTCTTTGGTAACTTTTTGTTGTTGTTGTTATAGGTGTTGATATTCATGTGGCTTTTCTCTCTAAATTGTGAATTCCTCAAGAACAGGATCTGTGTTTTATTCATTTCTGTACCTTTAGCTTCTAATAGTAACTAAGTAATTGAAAAATTCATTTTATGTTGTTTTAGTCTGGATTAATTAATTCATTAACTTAGAAACCAAAACATAGTTGTCATATTTTTTTTTTCTTGCTCTAGAAACAGAGTTCAAAACTTTAAATAACTGAACTTACAGACAACTCAGAATTTAACATTACCTGCTTAGAGTATGGAAAAATTACTAAAAAGAAAAATTGAGGGGTTTTATTGTTTAATTATAAGAACATTTACAGCTTAGCAGAATTTGGTCCACTATGTTTATTTTGAAATTTTTATTCTTCCTTTAAATATAGACATATGAAGAAGACCGAAGAAACTATTCTGAACTTCAAATTAGATGTCAACGTTTAGCCTTAGAATTAGCAGACACAAAACAATTAATTCAGCAAGGGGACTACCGTCAAGAGAACTATGATAAAGTCAAGAGGTGAGTAGTGCAAATGTCTATAGTAGTTCTCATTTTTAGCATGAGTCACCTGAATTGTTACCATCAGTCAATCACTGATTTTACTTTTATCTTATTCTTTCAGCTGTTTCTTTCTGACAAAAGGCACACACTTTCAAAAAGTAACAATTTTTGAAAATATATGTTTCTGTGTTGCTAGGTAGCTATGACAAATATCTTCCTATAATTGACATATACTTTGCTGTGTATGTTTATAAAGTAATTTAGTGAACCACTACTTAGGTGTATGGTCCTTGCTAAATCTCTTTCTCTTTTTTTTTTTTTCTCTTTTTTTTGGTAAATCTTTTCCTCCTGAGCCTAAGTTTTCTCATCTGTCAGATGGTGCTAATATAACTTCCGCATTATGTAAACTAAGATCAAATAAAGAAATATTTATGAAAATCTTTAAATATATGTATACTGTATATGTGTAAATGAAGTGACCTTGTTTTAACTGTTCACTGCTATATTTACCTGCACCTGAAATAATTCTTGAACTAGAATAGTTATTCAGTGAATACTTGTTAAATGATTGAATGCTTTAAATTGTATATTAAATTATAAATTATATAATACTGTAAGTGAATTTTCAAAAATTTGATGATAGAACATTCAAACTTCATTCACCATGGCTGACACAGTATGTATTATTATGCTTGTATTATAATGTCAAAATATAATTTTTTCTTTTTTTTTTTTTTAAGCAGAGTCTCGGTATGTCACCCTTGGTAGAGTGCCGTGGCATCACAGCTCACAGCCACCTCAAACTCTTGGGCTTAAGCGATTCTCTTGCCTTAGCCTCCAAAGCAGCTGAGACTAAAGGCACCCGCCACAATGCCTGGCTATTTTTTTGTTGTTGTTGCGGTTGTTATTGTTGTTTTAGCCTGGGCTGGGTTCAAACCCACCAGCCTTGGTGTATGTAGCCTGCACCCTACCCAGGGAGCTACAAGCACCGCTCCAAAATATAATTATTGGAGCATGAAACCCATGAGAAGATATACTTAGTGGGCTTATGAATAAAGCTGAATTTCAAAAGATGCTTTTAAAAATGAAGCAAATTGCTGGGAGTGGTGGTTTATGCCTATAGTCCTAACCCTCTGGGAGGCTGAGGTGAGTGGACTGCTTGAGCTCACAAGTTCAAGACCAGCCTGAGCAAAAGCAAGACCCCTGTCTCTACTAAAACTAGATAAAAAACTGAGACAAGAGGATCACTTGAGCCTGAGTTGGAGGTTGCTGTCAGCTATGATGTCATAGCACTCTACCAGGGCAACAGCTTGAGACTCTGTCTCAAAAAAAAAGAAGCAGATTGTGATGTTAAGATCATACTTTGAATCAGTATTTTTATATCTTCACTGCCAAGATAAATGTATAGCAATGATACATGAAATACAAAAAGAGAAATCTAAAAAGCAATATTTACCAGAATAATCCAGCAAAGCCATGAATGAAATGAAACAAAACAAGTCATGAGTTGATTATTATTGAAGTTTCATTATAGGGTCATTGGTATTCATTATATCATCTCTGTTTTTATGTATGTTTTCATTTTCTATAGTAAAAACCTAGGAAAATAAAACATAGCCTTGATCAAAAAGCATGATAAACATCTCATGCTAGAAATGGAACAGAAAAGTAAGAGGGGCTCAAATTGGGAACCCTTTGGTTCACTCAGTAGAATGAATGAGTTAAAAAAGAAAAGGTAAATTAGGGAAGAAAAAAACCACTTTATGCCTTTGATAAATTCTCACAAATGTGCAAAAGGAAACATACATATATGCAAATTATATCATTACTAAAAAGAATTCAAATGCCTTTCAGTAACAGAATGGAAAATAAATTATGATTTATTTCTACAGTATACATCTATGTAACAGTTCAAATCAAAATCTGAATATACAGTGTGTATATAGATAGATAGATAGATAGATATATGTATATATATATATAGGCAGTTCCTTACTTTCTAGTGTAACACAATGTTCCTAGGTTTATTTTGTAATTTCATTGCCTCAGCCTTTTCTCTAAGGATACTTTATTTCTTTTAATGGAGGAAAGATTTGGGTGCTGCGATCATGCCTACATTGGTCATTGTTTCTAGGCCCTATCAATAGGCAGATGCAGTGAAAGAGGGAAGAAGGAGGAGACTTAATAAACTGGGTTGGGATCATACTGATATTCTTAATTTCACTACCACAATAGCCAGTTTGAAGAGGCTCCTTTTGGCTAAGTATAACATAGACTTTAATATCAAAATGAATATTGATGATAATGAATTATAATCCATTGACCAGAATTAGAATCCATAAGTGCATACTAATAACAGATAAATAGGGAAAGAAGTTTTTATAATAGAATGTCAACTAATAAGTATATATGCATATTAGAATGACAATTTTGTGTCCTCATAATATTTGATTCAGAATCATCAATGAGACCTAAAATTATGGAGTAAGAGTATGTTAGAGAACAGGATATTTATACAACCTCCAAGTATCTACTTACAGATTACTTATTGTAAAGAACAAAAGATAACTTCACTGTTGAAAACTTTGGCAGATACCACCCTAAGCAAATGATGAAAGCTATTGATAGTATCACCCATCACAGGATGCATCATTCCATCCTTTGCATCTTTATGTAATATACTGAGGATGGGTCAGGCATGGTGGCTCACACCTGTAATCCTAGCACTCTGGGAGGTTTAGGCAAGAGGATCACTTGAGCTCGTGAGTTCAAGACCAGCCTGAGCAAAAGCAACACCTCATCTCTAAAAAAAATTAAAAATAATAATAATAATATTATACCAAGGACATATTACAACTTCTGTAGTATTCTTTTCCAGAGTGCTTAACCTGATTCTAATAATGAGGAAGCATCAGAGAAATGAAATTTGAGAGACAAACTATAATACATTTGGCCTGTATTCTGTAAAAAGTGGTTAAAGTCAGAGAAAACTAAGGGACTGTTCAAAGGTTAAAGAGATTAAAGACATGACATTCAGATGCAATGCATGATAACAGCCTACAACAGAGAAAGAAATCTTCTACCAAGGACATTTTGGGACAGTTGACAAAATTTGAAAATGAATTGTGTATTACGTAATATTATATCGGTTAAGACTTCTGAATTTGATAACTATACTATGATTATACAAGAGAATATCTTTAATCTTAGGAAATTCATATTCAATTATTTAGGGGTAAAAGGGACCTACTGTTTACATATAAATCTTAAATAGTTAAGGGGAAAAAATTCACATGTATCAGTATGTGTGTATATGTGTATGTTTGTATACATATATACAAATGTGTGTCTATATAATACAGTGGTCTTTTGAACAGCATAGACCTTAAGCATTCAGGTCCACTAATACACATATTTTTTTCAACCAAACTCCAGTCAAAAATAAAGTATGTTGCAATCAAGATAACCTGGTTCTTTGTTCCTTCAATGAATCCCCAGTAATAAAAAAATAATAATAATACAGTATGTAAACTGCTTGTACCAAGACTGACTTATGTGTTCATATGCTTGGGTTCTGCAGGGTGGACTTCAGAGCTTGAGTGTTTTCACATTTTATGTATAAGGGATAGGGGGTGGGCTTGGAACCAATGTTCCTTGTATACTGAGGGCCTACTGCATATATTCATTCACATACAAGAGAAAAGTTAATAATGCGAAGTAATATTTGGGAGGTGTACTACAAAGTAAATATGACAGGGTTAACATGTCATTACTACTAGATAATTGTATCTAGGGAGATGGTATAGGAACAGTGAGGAAAATATAGAGGACTTAAAGTTTATCTGTAATGTTTTATTTTTTAAAAAATAAAATAAAACCTAATGCAAATATAGGCAAATGTTAGTTAGCTGTTAATTTTGGTTAGCAAGTTCATGGGTATTTTTCTATATTCTGCTTTCTGATACGTTTTTATACTTAAAACATCATAGTAGTCTCAGTGCCCGTAGCGCCCTATGTGAGTAGGGCGCCAGCCACATACACCAAAGGTGGCGGGTTCGAGTCCAGCCCTGGCCTGCTAGACAATGACAACTGCAACCAAAAAAATGGCTGGGCGTTGTGGCAGATGCCTGTGGTCCCAGCTACTTGGGAGGCTGAGGTAAGAGAATTGCTTGAGCACAAGAGTTTGAGGTTGCTGTGAGCAACCACAGCACTCTACTGAGGGTGACAGTGAGACTCTGTCTCAAAAATAAAATAAAATAAAATAAAATGAAATAAAATGAAACATCATAGTAAAGGGGGCAAGATCATTATTTGGGACTAAAAATATAGGAACAAAATACTTTTAGTAATGTGTACCAAAATATTAATATTGATAGTCTTTTTGTCTTTTTTTTTGTAGAGACAGTCTCACTTTACCACTCTCAGTAGAGTGCCGTGATGTCACACGGCTCACAGCAACCTCCAGCTTTTGGGCTTACTTGATTCTCTTGCCTCAGCCTCCCGAGTAGCTGGGACTACAGGCACCCACCACAATGCCTGGCTATTTTTTTGTTGCAATTTGGCCGGGGTCGGGTTTGAACCTGCCACCTTCAGTATATGGGGCTGGCGCCCTATTGCTGAGCCACAGGCACCACCCTATTGATAGTCATCTTTAGTGAGTGGTTTATGGATGACTGTTATTTTTTAACTTGTGCTTTGCTCAGTTTTCTTCAATAAAAATAATACTTTGTTAACCAGAAGGAAAAAAATCTTTCTAAGAGAGTTTTATAAAGGTGATGAAACAAAAAACAATTCTTAATAACTTTCTTGGAAATACCAGGTGGGTCAGTGAAATGAAGTGCCAGGGCATTGCTTCTGACTGCAGAGGAGCTGTGAAGAATTAGCTCATCTGTTTTTCTGCTCATTTGTCAAGGAGTTTGCTGTAGGTTTGGGTCCACTTCTTGGTTTTACTGTTTTGAGGAGAGAGCTGGTCTGATAATGGGTAATCAGGAGCAATTTGTAAATTAAGTAGACACAAGAATGCCTGCCTACTTATCTGTGGTGCAATCTGAATGATAAGTTGTAAAGGTTGTTTGACCCTAACTGAACTGAACGCCTAGAGCCATGTATAAATTCTTTAAAAGTTTTGGCTTTAAGATAAGATTGAAGATGATTAGTGAAAAAAATACCAAAGCATACCTTAGAAAGTTTTATTATTTACTGGTTCAATTTTTTATTATTTTCTAGTGCAATTTACATATTTTTTAAAAGATAATAAATTCAGGTATATGTATCTAAACAAGGTCTTTTTTGTGTGTACGTGTGTGTGTGTGTCAGGGCTGGGTTTGAACCCGCCACCTCTAGTATATGGGGCTGGCACCCTACTCCTTGGAGCAACAGGTGCCGCCCTAACCAAGGTCTTTAACAGTGAATTTCTTTTAAATTTGAAAAGTTGTTTCTTTATAGTGTGACACTAGAGCCCCATGCCCCATAACTAGTGTCTCTGTTCAGTTTTCTTTTTTTTGAGACAGGCTAAAAGTGCGGTGGTATCACCCTAACTCACAATAACCTCAAACTCCTGGGTTTAAATGATCCTCCTGTCTCAGCCTCCCGAGTAGCTGGGACTATGGGCCCCTCCATAACACCTGGCTAATTTTTCTACTTTTATTGGAATGGAGTCTCACTCTTAGTCAAGCTGGACATGAGCTCCTAAGCTTGAGTGATCCTCCCAGAGTATATTACAGGCATAAGCCACCAAACCCAGCCTCTGTTCAGTTTTTTGACACACAGTCAACCCTTTTAAAATGTTCACTGTGTAATGGGGGATGCAAAATTTTTATGTGTGTTTGAATTTTATTTTAATAGTGAACGTGATGCATTTGAACAGGAAGCAACTGAGATTAGGAGAAAGCATGAAATACTTGAAGCTTCTCACATAGCTCATACTAAAGAAAGAAGTGAATTATCAAAAGAGGTAAGATTATAAATAGAACTGCTTATATTTTATTGTACAGTAATAGTGGGAAACAGCCCAGAGTGGAATCATGAGGGGGAATTTTTTTTCTTTCTAATGTAGTTGCCCCACGCACCCCCACCCCCCCACCCCCACCCCGCTCCCAAAAGAGACTTTTAGTAGGTCTTTACATATAGAAAATTACAAGGGAAGAACTGGCCCTTTTTAAAGGAAAATGTTTGTGTGATGAGTTAAAATATTAATGAAAGAAATTAGTACAGTGAACTTGAGAAAGTCGGATGGCATTGCTCTGAACATTGTGTCTCTGTATACATAGGTAACCACCTTACAGCAGACTGTGACTTTATTGCAAAAGGATAAAGAATATCTCAACCGCCAAAACATGGAGCTTAGTGTTCGCTGTGCCCATGAAGAGGATCGCCTGGAAAGACTGCAAGCACAACTTGAAGAAACCAAAAAGGCCAGAGAAGATATGTATGAAAAATATGTGGCATCCAGGCAAGACTTACATTATTTTCCACATAAATATATATAAATTAACATCATTTCCTTTGAGGAGATTCATGGGTTTGAGGAAGATTAATAATTTTTCGATGTCCATAGTACAATATTAAGATAATACTTAATTTTATTTCTTTATGAGATATTCTCTGTAGTTGATTTTTTAAAAGACATTGTGGTTTATCCAGCCACACCAAAATCCTGATTCTTTTAGATAGATATATACTATAACTATTTTTTTATTGTGACAAATTATTTTTAATTCCCTGTCACTGAGATCTCTATGTTTACATATTTTTTGAAAGGAAGTATATAGTATCGCTATAGAATTATCTTTTGGAGGAATATCTGAGTATGCTGCTAATTTCCTGACTGTGAAATGTAAAAGAGTGAGGAGGGAGTGTTGCATACTGCTTGTAGAGGCCTTTGAAACAGACCCCCCACATTTCAATCATGCCTTCTCCCTGGGGGTAGGGAGGTCACAGTGTGTGACACACCTTTTGGCGGCGGGACACAATTATAAGAGTAACATAACAAATACATTCAATGTAACCTGGTTCTTTGTACCCTCAATGAATATCCAACAATAAATTTTTTTTTTTTTTTTTTTTTTTAAAGATTTATATAAACCACTAAGCTTTCTTTATACTAACAGCCCTTATAGTCTTTGGATTATTTATTTTTATCAGCACATCAGAAACTAAAAGTCTGAATTTCATCTTTAACAGTTCACACATTCATAACTTTTTCCCTGACCTGTTGTATTTTTTTCATACTCTGTATAATTTAGACTTTGCTGAAAAATCACAGTGTGACTGTGGTGGTTGTGCTTGAAATGAAAGATTTGTCTAAAGCACTAGTTAAACTCATTTTGTTTTTATATTTTTTGTTACATTATTCATCTCTCAACATGCACCATGCCAGATTATTAATTTTAAATGAGAGGCATTTATAAAGAAAGGATCAGTTTTCAAGTCTTGGCTATTAAAAGCTGTAAGTAAAGTATTTTTGAAGATGAATAATTATCCAACAAGAGTTAAGTCTTTGGGGTAATGGGTTTAATAGGTTGAGATCTTCAAAGGTACTGGTTTGGAGCAATATTTTTAGGAATTATAAAACTTTATACTTAATAGTTAAGCTTTTCAAGTAACATAGTATACAGAAGATATTTGTTGTAAAAAAAATTAAGATCTTGTATAGGGTAAAAGCATATTTGTTTTAAAAAGTTGTGGATATTCTTTTTGACTCTTTGCAGAGACCATTATAAAACAGAATATGAAAATAAACTACATGAGGAACTAGAAAAAATCAGATTAAAAACTAATCAAGAAATTGATCAACTTCGATGTGCCTCTAGGGAAATGTATGAACGGGAAAACAGGTAAAAAAGCAAAGAGGTGTGATATTTTATTTTTCTGATATTTTATTTGTCTTCATTTGGAGGTTATAGTTTTGTTGAAATGTAACACTGTTTCTATCAGATAATATGTTTTTAAGTACATTGAAAAACTTTTCATGAATATAATGAGAACATCAAAGTTCGAAAGTCTTTGATAGCTGGCTTAGCAGAGGATTTACCATTCATAGGCCTTTTTGCTTTGGTATTCTCATTATCTTGTTTTTACCCTGGTAACTTGTCTTTTTACTTTTACCTCAGGACAGAAATAAAAAGGAAATTAGATGTTACTAATTGATACCAATAGTTTTTCCTGTAATATGCCCATGATTTCTCTAGAAACTTTTAAAACTACAGTAGTAAGGTCCAGGCGCCATGGCTCATACCTGAATCCTAGCACTCTGGGAGGCTGAGGAGGGTGAATTGCTTGAGTTCACGAGTTCAAGACCAGCCTTAGCAAGTGCAAGACCTCATCTCTAAAAATAGCCAGGCATTGTGGTGGACACCTGTAGTCCCAGCTACTTGGGAGGCTGACATAAGAGGATTGCTTGAACCCAAAAGTTTGAGGTTGCCGTAAGCTATGACGCCATGGCTCTCTACCTAGGGCAACAGAGTGAGACATTTTCTCCAAAAATAAATAGATAGATAGATAGATAGATAGATATTAAATACTATTTACTCATCATTCAAATTAAGAAATTGAACAATGCAAACCAAAAAATGTGCGTAAGATCCTGCCTGCTTCCATTATCTATGTTACTGATAAATAAGCATCTGTGCACAATTTAGTTTAGTTTTTGTATATTAGTATCATTTAAATGGATCCATGTTGTATATGTTTTTGTGGCTTCATTTAACCCTATGATTTTCAGATTTATATGCTGCTGCGCCTAGTCCCTTTATGTTCATGACAAAATTATGACAGCTTTATGAACATGTATGTTTTGAGTAACAGGGTCATTAGGGCATTAAGGATGGATGCATACAGAGAAATTAAAGAATTCCAAAGTCATCTTTTCCAAAATCATGTTTGGTCCCAGCCCTGTATTATGAAAGAAGGATCCTCTACCTTGTGGTCATTTGATTTTAGGGTTCAACATGCTGATTAATAAAGGGGTATACACCTATTATGTGCTAAGTTTTATGTTAGATATTTTACATTTGAGTTTTCACGTAACTCTCAACAAATTCACATTTAGCAAATACATACTTGTTGAGACCTACTATATGCTAGCCATGCATTATGTGCTATAATGACCCTTGCCTTCACAAAGTTGGTAGTCTAATGGAAAATAAAGACAAATAGAGCAACCGTTATCATAAGCATGATGATAATGGAGAAAATGACAGGATACAAGGATGAGACCATCTGTATATGTAGCCTAGCCTTGGAAGGAATCAGGGAAACTCATGAATAAAAAAAAAAAAATACTCATCCTGGCAACTTGTAGTGACTAAGAATAAGACTACAAGTTAAGGGAGGGAATGGAATTGGAGAAATGTATAGCATATATAAAAACCTGGAGGCAAGACAAGGTAAAGTAGTTTTTTACCAAACAAAGTAATTCAAGACTGAACCATAAAGTATGAGGAAGGGAGTTGTAAGATATGAAATAGAAGAGGGAAATGGACCCAAATCATACCCTTTGACTGTGATGTACGACCTGTAGGGAAGATTTTAAGAAAAGCCATGACATGATCCAATTTTTTATCAAAAGATCATAATAGTATGGAGAATAGGTTAGAGTGGCGTAAGGCTGTAGACAAAGAGGCCCTACTTTACAGAATGTTTCTACTGTCAAGATAAGAGGTGCTAATGGAAATGGATTAGTAGCTATAGGGAAGGAGAGAAATGGGCCAGATTGGAAAAAAGTTTAGGAGATAGAACCAACAGGACTCCATGACTAGATTGGATTGGGTAATGAAAAGACGTTAAGGGTATTCAAGATTTCTGGATTATACTATTGCACAGATAGTTATACAGTTTTTAAAACATTAGGAAAGTACAAGGCCTTACTAAAAAAAGTGGCAAATTTAGGATAGGTTCACTTGAAGTGTCCGCAGGATATCTAAATAGAAAGTCGAATTTATAGCCAGACATTGTGGTGGGCGCCTATAGTCCCAGCTACTTGGAAGGCTATCTGGAAGGCTGAGGCAAGAGAATCGCCTGAGCCCAAGAGCTGGAGGTTGCTGTAAGCTGTGACACCATGGCACTCTACCGAGCATGAGAAAGTGAGACTGTCTCTAAAAAAAAAAGAAAAAGAAAAGTTGAATTTGTAAGATTCTGAACCTCGAGAGAAAGATCTGGGTATGACAGAGGGCTGTGACACAGGTAATATTATTTCTGTTTTACAGATAAGTACTGTTAGTCTGAGGTTCAGTTCTATTACAGATTTTATAGGAATTTGTTAACAAAAAACCTTAAAAATTATTGTCTTATTTCTGCAGTTATTCCCAAACAATCCACATAGCCATATAAACTTTGGTATGTAAGCATTTTGAGAATTTCTGGATCTTTTAGTTGTTTTTCTGTTCTTAAAAATAATCCTTGAAAATATTAATACCTCCATTATAATATAAATTTAGATGTATAATATTAGCCCCCATTCTCTAAAGTCATAGGTAGAGAGGTAGGTTGGTAAAGTTCTGTGTGGGGTGCCAGCCAACAGAGCCATTGCTGGAAGGAAGAACTCTGAAAGCAGATTTCTTTGTCCCCTCCTCAGTGTTTTTCTGGCCCCCTATCTACATCAACATAGATACCACCTAACCCAGCCTTTCAGGGGATTAGGGAGGTGCTGAATCCCTCAGCCAGCCACAGGACCCAGACGAGGGTGGGCAGTTGCCACCAGGTGGTGCCAAACTGCAGCCTGAACCCTGATGAATTTGAATTGTGTAAGGATCCCTAACCAGCTAGCTGTATAGTTTGCCTTTATCATTTTAGCCTCATGGTAGTCCAACCCTTTATTTTATGTGACTGAATCTTTTTGGATTAAAGTTTCTTCATTAATACAGGGTTTAACTTAAGTTAGAGCTTTTGTCCCTCTCCTCTTCCATGAGACAAAAATCAATTATGAAAGCTTAGAACTTGGCTCAGCACCCATAGCTCAGTGAATAGGTCACCAGCCACATACTCCGAAGGTGGCAGGTTCGAGCCTGGTCCAGGCCTGCTAAACAATGACAACTGCAACCCAAAAAATACCTGGGTGTTGTGGCGGGCACCTCTGGTCCTAGCTACTCAGGAGGCTGAGGCAAGAGAATTGCTTGAGCCCAAGTGTTTGATGTTGCTGTGAGCTGTGACACTACAGCATTCTACCGAGGGCGAAGTGGTAAGACTGCCTCAAAAAAAAGGAAAACAAAAACTTAGAACTTAAAATGGTTAAGGAAAGGATTTTATAAACATGAAATACAGAACAAGTTTACACATTTAAGGATTTTTACATGTTGGTTAATTAATCTTTTGCTTTAGACTTTGTATCATTGTGTTAACTACTT
This sequence comes from Loris lydekkerianus, assembly GCA_963574355.1. Taxonomy (NCBI): domain Eukaryota; kingdom Metazoa; phylum Chordata; class Mammalia; order Primates; family Lorisidae; genus Loris; species Loris lydekkerianus. The sequence continues at coordinate 41,971 of CAUYPK010065483.1, forward strand.
GGTGTGCTGTCACAATGAGTTAAAATGGATGAAAGCCTTAGTATAAAGTGTATTTATACTTAGTCTCCTCACCTCTCCTCCAACTAACGTGTAAGTTAGTTTTTTGGTTAGTTAGTTTCTTTCTTTTAGAAGAACTAGTTACTTTCTTTCAGAAGAAAAAGAAATGGTAAGATGAGAAAAGTAAGTTTGCCTTTAGTTTGCTTCCTATACACTGAAGGATATTAAGAGAGTACTTTCTATATCTTCTTTAATAAGGAAAGGGCAGATGAAATTCGTGCCTTCTAGTATTGGTTTCTGTCCCTGCAGTCATTCTAGTAGTTTTTAAAGTTAAGGAATTGAGAGAGAACAATGAGAGTATAAGAGGTAAAGACTTAAGAAAAAGCAGAAATAACCAAAGAGAGAAGTTGGGTATTTGAATATATCAAAAATACTCTAGTTGGAATTATAATGTGTATGTTTGCCCTGCCTGAACTGTGAGTTAAGCTTTTTGTCATTTTCTGTAATTTCTAGCTACTTTAAAGTGCCAGTTTGGAGGTGTGGGAAATACTGAGTGAAACTCACTCCAGTGGTGATTTATTATATAAAGAACTTCCTCTATAGTATGTGTTATATGACTGAAACGTTGGGGACCCTCTTAACACATTGGAAATAAGACATTCCATGAATAGGAGTATGTTATGAAAGAGATTTGGATCAAAAGACTCAACTTAAATCCTGGCTCTACCATCTATTAGCTGAGAGATAAAGTACTTATTATCTCTGACATTTAGTTTCTTCCTTTTAAACATGAACTTATAATAATACTTCATAGGGTAGTCTGTGAGGTATAAATGAGATAATATTCATGGAAAGTATATTATAAGTTATATGTATGTATTTATAAGTAAATACATTTATATTTAAAATTTTTAAAGTACATTATAAATGATATATGTATTATATGGGTGTGTTATATATAAATGCATTTATTTTGATACTTTGTGCCTACATGGAATCCTTAAAGAAATTTTGTTCATTATGTTGACAATTTAAGTAAAATGAGCATTATATAAAAATCAGCTGATAGCATTATGGAATTACTTATCATTATCACAAGATACGATTAGAAGACATACAGTTATTCTTAAATTATTATCTCCATAGCATTTAATTACTTCTCTTAAATGACATAATATGGACATAGTGGGTCTATATGCCTTTTGTTTCTGTCTAAATGATTGTATAAAATGGCTATTTGTTAATTAATTTTATGAGAAAATTGATTATTTAAGTTTTTCTAGGTAATAAGGTACCTTGATTGAAGGATGTCAAAGTAATGTAAACACAGAACTATTCTGAGTGTTACTATAAAAACAATGAGATAAAGGCTTTCATTATGCTCATGCTGCTTTACAGAATCTGAATTCAGATAGCTTTACAGTTGTTTGAAAAGGAGTAGGCAGAAAAGGAGATTGAAAAAATGCTTTTAAGTATAACAATTAGTATTTTGTGATTTTATTTTCCCACCATATCAGTAAAAATCATCTTGACCACAATTTATTATCTTCCAAAGGTACTCAAGAAGGGACTCTAATAATATAATCTTGAAATTTTTGTGAACTCTTGTAGTGATAATAACTAACTTTGAATCTTGAATCTAAGTTTATTTACAAAGGTTAGCTGAGTATACGTAATGCATTACAATAGATAAATTGGAATTAGTGTACAAAGGTTCCATTCATCATTTTAAAAGTATATGTCCTCATTAGTGCTTATGCAAGCAAACAGATCTCTTTTGTTCATATCTATTAGATAATCTGTATGGTGTTTTAAGTTTTTTTATGGAAAAACTTAAGAATATTTTACTTTGTCTTTTTAGTTAGATTATTCTTATAGTATATGTCTTTGCAGATAACTTTTTCAGTATCTGTTTCTCAAAGAATTATAAATGAATTTTTATTATCAGCTGTCTTTTATTATTAACTATAATAGTCTTTATACCTGTGTTGTTTACCACATGTGTTCACTCTATTATATAGTTTATTGGGTGGTGCGGGAAACTGGAAAAGTATGATTGGGCCAAATTTTTAAGGGCCCTGTTGTCAGTAGAGAATTTTTGAAGGTTTAACAGGAGAGTGATGTGATTTACTGATTTTTTTTTAACTGTGGCTGCAGTGTGGAGTGGATTATAGTTGAAGAGGCAGGGAAATTAGTTAGGAGGCTATTGTAAAACTTTAGAAGAAGATGAGAAGTGGAAAGAGAAAATCATAGGTGAATTTAAAGAATGTTCAGGTGGTAAAATTGGCAAGACCTAGTGATTGACAGGAAGTGAATATCAAGAATGACTTCACCTTTTCTTCAGTTGTCTAACTGCAGTTGCAGAAAGGATTTAGAAAGGAAGATAACAATTAATTCTTGATCTTTTACAGATGTGGCAGCTCTAACCCAGCCCCGAAGTACTTGCCTAAGCTCACATAGTTTACTACTAGAGGTGCTTCTCTGCTCTATGCCAGATAGGATTCCCCTCAGCCCTCCAGCAGTCTTCTCTGTCTTCCCCAGGGTGCTATTACAGATTTAATCCTTTTTGTTTTGTGCAATAAAAAATTTGGGGAAACATTGCTATAATTATCATTCTGTATGTGAATACTTTCACATTTTAATTTAATTTTTCCTATTTAAACGGCATACCAACAATAGCTACTGTTTCCTGAATACCTACTGTCTTCAAACTTACAGCTTATGCTATAGAGAAAAATTAAACAGGGTGTTGTGTGTGGTTGTAGGTATTAATATCCACATTTTACAGATGAGGAGACTAAGACACAGAGAAAGTATGCTTTGGCTATGATTACTGCAAACATCTTATTGGTAAAACTAGATACATCCGACTCTACAGTGCAACTCATGCTGCTATTTAACTGGCCAGTGGTATGAAAACTAAAAGGTTTCTTATCAAAACTAATTTTTCAGGTAATTATGCAGAGAGAAACTTGGTCTTTTAAACAAGTTTGCAAACCCCACTTCATACTTGAGGGCGGAGTAAGGATCATTAGAACTTTATAAAAGCATTTATAATTTCGGAAATCAGCCAAGAGGTTGATAAAATGGTATTATTTTGTAGTAGGGCCTGTCTGATACTACTCTTCCAAGGCCCAGACTTTTCCCTTCTGACTAGAGTCTTCCCCCCTCTCTCCTGCTCAGGGACATAACACTAGCAATGCTCTTCTGTGTCTCCTGTACTGTCATTTTCCCCCTTGCTACCAGATAATTCCCAACTATGTAGAAACATGTTATTTTCCCCATCATTAAGAAGCCTTTCTTGTCACCACTTCTCTCTCTAACACAACCCTATTTCTTTGAATGTTATTTTCTTTGCATTACTATTAATATTATTGCTTAATACTTTGTTGCAGCAATCGTCTGATTTCTTTTCTGAATGTATTTATCTTTGTTCGTTCTTTGCAAGGTTTTTGTTTCTGGTCCCTATGTTAAACATTGTTATTGTTGTTAAAGCTTAAGCCTTTTTAATCTTGTGAAGGCAAAAAGTGGAAACCTAATGAACACATATGTGAAAATACAAAATAATAATTATAAAATAAACAAATAAATAAATAAACTTGACAGTAAAACAGTCTGTTTCAGGCTTGGTACTAGTAGCACAGTGGTTACGGCGGCAGCCAGCTTTTTTTTATAAAAGCTAACACCAAGGCTGGCGGGTTCAAACCCGGCCCAGGGCAGCTAAACAATAATGACAACCACAACAGAAAGTGGCCAGGCGTTGTGGCAGGCATCTGTAGTTCCAGCTACTTGGGAAGCTGAGGCAAGAGAATTGTGTAAGCCCAAGAGTTTGAGGTTGCTGTGAGCTCTGATGCCATATCTATCTACTGAGGGCAACATAGTGAGACTGTCTTAAATAAATAAAAAACAGCCTGTTTCAATCCTTTTTTTGTTCCAACTACAAAAAAATATATTTACTTTTATTAGCCAAAAATATCTTCACACGAAGGCAGAGAAGAAAAAGAATGGATTGCTTAGTAGTTGTGCCTGCTGAGCTCTTTTTACAGCCTTTTTTTTTTTTTTTTTTTTTTTTTTTCCCCCAGTATTTATTCTTGGTAAATTTCAAATTCTGAGGCATTAGTGGTATTTATTCAGGTTAAGACATGCTCCTAGCATTGCCAAACTCTGATTTGTTCCTATTAGAATTTCAAAGTTTCCTAAAGTTTCTGACATTCTTCTAACATTTTTCTTACCATTTTTCAGATATAAATTTAGATTTGGCCTATTGGTACCATGAAATTTATTGTCTAATAGTAAGAAGACACTTTCCATCATGTAGAATAGTCTGTTTTTATGTATGTTTTTTACTGAAGTTTTCAAGTTTTAATTATAGGATACTTTTAGATAAACTTACATATATTGAATCATTTCCTGCACAAACAGTATGGTAGTGCATATAAAATGTGTCTACTTTATTGTAATATGAAACCCTTTTATGTAGGGACATGTTTAAGAACTTAACTCTTTAATTTTCTCAGTTGAATGTTATAATTTAAGTAACCATATCTCCAGGTTTATCCAAGAAAAGTATTGGTTTATGCCTGTTTCTCTAACATAATTGTTAGTAGCACTCTAAAAATGTATTATAAAAATACATTCTTTTTAGGTTGAAAAATAAGTTATTTGGACATTAGTTACCATGCAAGGGGATCTCAGTTTCCCTTTGTATTGCACATAGAATTGATTAATGATTACTTTTGCTTTTTCTTCTCTTTCCTTTCAGTCTGCCTTCCACACACAAACATAGGAGAGATGTATATGTGTTTGTGGGAGATATGTGGAGTTAGTAGGAAACCATATGAAAAAGTCATATCTCTTGACAGTTTTGGAGTCAAATGTTAGCTTTATAAAAGTATTTTTAAGGATGACATATTCAGAGTTTTGCATTTTCAAAACTTTGCTATGATATCCAATTCTTAATATCTTTCTCTGTTATTATAATTACATTTGATTATACACTTAGTCTGGACTTTTAAAACTTGAGATTCATTAGTTTGTACATGCTACAGATAGCTTCCGTCAATTTTTCAAGTGTCTCTTTTAAAGACATTTGTATTCCTGCTGTTTGTTCTGTAATTGTATTTCTGTTACATTTTCTAATGCACTTAACATTTAGAAATGGGTAATTTATTAATTATATGAAAGTTTGTGTTTTATCTACGGCAGGAATATAATTCATCTGGTGTTTTATCAAACCCAGTCTAATTTTGAAAGAGCATGTTACATATTGTGGGCCATAAAAGCAAATGTATAATTATGTTCACAATCCTTTCAAGGTTTATTATGATTTAACATCTATTTGTGCTTTGAGTTGATCATGTAATATAAATTTCATGATGTTGGAATTTCCCAAGAAGGAAATCTGTGAAACAAAGGACGTCTTAAGAGAAGCAACACAGGAAGATTAGAGCTCAGACTCGGGAGTCGGACTGTTTGGGTCCACACGCGGCTCCATAACTTCCTTGTTTTATGACCTTAGGCTCATACCGAACCTCTCTGGGTTTTAGTCTTCTCATTTGTAAAATGGAGGTAATAATGCAATGTACACTGTGAAATTGTTGTGACAGTTAAATGAGTTATGATATGTAAAGGGCCTAGAACAATTCCTGCCACACTCTATATGCTTTTTATTACTGTGTTGTCAACAGAAGAATATGTTTGGTTTATCTCTCTCAGACTTAATTTGAAATGTGTGAATCAATAACATTAGAGGAAGTATGTCTTTATTCCTTATCTGAAATTAGATGCTTTTTGTTAAAGAATGCAGGTTGTGGACTGGCTATTGAAGGGATGGTACCTATGGAGAATGGTACCTATGGAGAATGGTTTGCACAGGTTCCCACCTATGGAGAATGGTACCTATGGAGAATGGTTTGCACAGGTTCCCACAAACACCTATGAGAAGGGCCTATTGGCAGAAGCCTCGGCTCTGGCACTCTACCCTGTTCATTTCAGTTTTCTCTTTCTGAAATGCCTCACCTATTTGTCTTTCATGTTTCAAATTAAATGTCACTTTTTGAACTGTTTCTCTTTATTCACTTAACTATCTTACTCCAGTTAAAAATCATGAACTCCTCTCCTTGTAGTCATAGAATTTATTTATTCCTTCCCACTTAGGGTTGGCTAGATAATGCAGAATTTGGCATGATAAATGTACTAGTGACTTGTGCCTCCTTTCATAAGCCCCAGAGTTCTGGGTTTTGTTTCATTCCCTGTGTTCTGCTTTTATTTCTAATGCCCACTGTTACAAGAAAGGAAATACTGATAAAAATTTAAGCCTCTCCATCTACCAATTAAGCATTTATGAATAATTAGTTCTGTAAATGTAACCTACTTGGAATTATGCAGCTGAAATAACAGAACAATGAGGCTATATTTGAGAAATGAAAATTGAAACCAACTTACAGTGATTTACTGACTAAAATATTTTAGTCATCTAGGAATGAAAAATATGTAAATGTTTAATATACTTCAAGGATTTTATTCTATCTATAAAATTAATTTTTTATGTTTTCGTTGGTTTGATAATAGTAGGATATTTTTGAAGATCATTGCAATCAGGATGACATCAGAAAATAACAATATGCCATTTTGTGATATTCAAATGCACTTTCATTTAGATAAAAATATGCAAACATAGTTTATTTTTTTTAATAAGAGTTACTTGTGCTCCAACTGTTTTGTTTAATTGACACGTAATTGTACATATTCAAGGGGTAGATACAAAGTGAGCAGGTCCATTATCTCAAATATTTTTCATTTCTTTATGTTGGGAATATTCTAATTTAAAAAACTATTTTATTTCTAGCTTGAAACTGTTTTACTGGTGAATCACTAATGGTTGACGTGTTTAAATTTTTTAATTTATTGTTAGCATCACCATGCAAAAGATTGTATTGAGAATCAGCACAAGAAGTAAACACCATTAATCATTACAGCATTTCTATCCAATGTTCATTACATAGATTTATTCAAACTATGGGCATTCATGACTCCCTACTGAGATTCTCCATGAATAATAAAAAGCCAAATTCTAATATTCTATCCAAATCTTCATGGAGATAGGGTCGTATGATATAAAAAGTCCTGGTTTTAGAGAAAGACATAGCTATATTCAAATTATGCCTATAACAGGCTGGGGCTAGGTACAGAAGCTCTCTAAACTTCAATTTACTCAGCTCTAACATAGGTTAGAAAATACAAAATAATGAATTTGTAGGGGTTAAGTAAACAAAATCATTTATTTATGGTAGACTCTATGTTATAACTGTTACAGAAGGAGATTATTAAAGAAATAAGTGACTATCTGAAAGAAGCTTACTGTTGGTATTTTTCTTGATCCAAAGTTTCACCTTGATGAAAAAAACAAACATTTTCTTCTTTGAAGGCTCATACCAGGCTGTATAGTCTCCTAATTAATTAATTACTGCTGTTATCTTCCAACTTTTGAACACTTCCCTTAACTGACCTTAAATATATTATTTCTGTTTCAGTTCCTACTATCATCACCACTATCGCTAGATGAGTTTTCTAATACCCATCCTCATACTCCTTAAACCTACATTAATATTAACCTTTATGTCAGCTCTGCTTCATTTAGCCACTCTAATTGTCATACCTGGTCTAATTAGCAACTAAAATTCTGCTGCTGAAAGTACTATTTTGCTTCCAGGTCATCATTCTCAAATAGCAATCTCTAGTCTTGTACAACTACTTCTATTTAATGTTTATAATTAGGACCTCTAGTCCTTTGTCCCTTCTGCTTTCTCCTAATCTGTCAGCCCTTCTGTGTCCCCTTCTCTCTTGTTCCTGTATGACTGCAATTCCAAGGTCTGCCATTTTAGCCAGCATTTTGCTCATGTGCTAAACTTCAATCCCATTTTGTATCTTTTTTTTTTTTTTTTTTTTTTTTTTTTTTTTGATACAGTGCCTCACTTTGTTGATCTCATTATAGGGCCAGTGGCATCATAGCTTCCAGCTACCTCAAAATCTTGGGCTCAAAGTGATTCTCTTGCCTCAGCCTCCCTGGTAGTTGGGACTACAGCCATCTGCCACAGTACCTGGCTATTTTTTAGAGATGGAGTTTTGCTCTTGCTCAGGCTGGTCTCGAACCTGTGAGCTCAGGCAATCCACCTGCCTTGGCCTCCCAGAGCCATTTTGTATCTTGTGATCTCTACAATATACCTTTCACTTAAAGTATTTCATTAACATTTCAAAACCTTGGTTTTCTTGTGGATAATATATTAGTGAAATATGTATATCCTTTCTCACTGGATCAAGATAAGGATTAAGCAAGTTGCTATATATACAGACTATTTAGTCCTCGCTTTGACCCATGTGGAGAGAAGTGGTGGAAAAAGGCAGCATGACATTTATAGATAGACCATGTTTGCACCTAGAGTGCTGTGTGCTGCTAGAGGTGTATATAATGTATGTAACGTCTTTAAAAGGTAAATAAGTAATGCATTTAAAGTAACTGAAAAGCATGTTTAAATTTTAGAAATCTCCGAGAGGCAAGGGATAATGCTCTTGCTGAAAAGGACCGAGCAGTGATGGCTGAAAAGGATGCTTTAGAAAAACACGATCAGCTCCTAGACAGGTAAGTATCCTAAAAATATAATAGAAATGGTAGAGCTCTTTTCTTTTTTTCCTGTTACTTTCTCTTTTAGAAAATATATTTTCAATGGAAGTATAATTTTCATTTCAATAGAAGTAGAGTTTATGTGCATTATTTTTGTAATATGTAATCATTGTATATGTGGAAAACAGTAGAGAACAGTGCAGCCACTCCAGAGAGTTTTTTTATGCCCCTTTCAGGCTCCTGCTCCTCAAGAGGCAACTCCTTTCTGATTGCTGTCACCATGGTTTAGTTCTGCTGTTCTTGGACATCCTCTTTTGTGTCTCACTTGTTTCACTGCACTTTGTTGTATCAGTTGTTCATTCCTTATTATTGCCAAGTATGAATATTCTACAGTTTTATTATATTCACCAGTCAGTGGACATTTTTGATGATTGCCAGTTTGTAGTTATCAACATTTTATATAAGTTTTTTTCTAAGTATATGTTTTTCTCTTGAGTAAATACCTAGGAGTGAAATTGCCAATCACAAGGTAGATAAATGTTTTACTTTAAAATCAGTCAGACTTCACTCCAAAGTAGTTGTACCGTTGTATTCCCCAGTTTAGTTTTTGAAAATCTGGATGTTCTAATATATGTGTTGGAGAGACGATAAGAGAGAGAATGATTTATCTTCACCTTATCCATAGGAAAGGATATTTACTTTTAATAGCCTTGTTAAAAGGGAAATAAAGGATAACCATTAAGGTAAAAATGTAACACTCTACATTTTCAGTAGTTTGACTATATGCAGGGTAAACAGAGTGGCTACCTTACTTTTATTAACTTTTTATTTTGAAATAATTTCAAACAGAAAAGTTGCTAAAATGATACAGAAAGTTTCTGTGTACTTCTCATATACTAACAAAATTTTGGAATTAAGGTCAATGGGTCTTTTAATTGCTAAGTGAAGACCTGCATATTAATATGTGATTTAAGCAATAACATAAAACTAAAATTTGAGGCAATTCTTTATATAAGTAATTTATTGTTAAAATCTTTTAGGACGGCTTGAGTTCTTATGCTTCTGAATTCATGTCAACTTTATAAACTTGGTCCATGATAGAATTTTAATAAATGTGATATTGAAGAAATCATTCCTATAATGTAGAAGTATGTCTCATTCTAAAGATCATGTTATAAAATCAGTTTATAAATCAGCTATTTATTAGAGTTCTATTAATATCATTTATTTTTTATCTTTTATTATATATAACCCTTCCATTTACAAATCTATGTGGGTGTCCACTAAAAATGTATTTGATTTTTTCTTGGTGTTCACTTTGAATGTGTATTTCAATGGATGAGCATATTTAGAGAGATCTCTAGAATAAGATTTATGGGCAAACTAACAGGTTTTAGAGAAAATAGACAGTTTTATCTAGTAAAACAGAAATTACATTCAGATAAAATTTCCTAACTCACTAGCTTTTGTAAGTTTTTGTGAAGTTGGAAAGATTAAATCTGATCATAAAATTGTCCAATTTATAATAAGCACTGTAATATCCCATACTCTACACCTAGATCCTTCCTGTCATACTTGTCTATACATTAGCGAGTGGTATTTATCCTTAAGGCTAGGGAATACTTTAGTATCTAAAAGTGTCTTCTAAATCATTGAGGAGTCAATTATTTAATGTTTATAAAGCACTTAGAACAATGCCTTGGTCATGGTAAATAGCATAGAAGTGTTTGCTCTGATTACTATTATTGTAGAACAATTTATTCAGTATAGTTCTCTTGTGAAACTTTACAAAGTGAATTTTGTTCTTTTCAAAAGTTAATGATGTCTTTCCAGTGCATTTCCCACTAGAATAGTGGATAAACTGGAACATTTATTTACAAACTGCCAGATGAGGGATAGTTTGTTTAATCTTAATTCCTTGAGGTGATAATAAAACCTTGCTTATTCAGAGCCTAATTTTCAGCTGATATTTATGACAGTTTTAAAATCAAGACTAGGAAAAAAGAGAGAAGTTCTAGACATACTAGAAATAACTGTAGAGCAGCAGATATTAATGCTTATGACTTTAAAGGACATTACATAATCAAAGATTTTCAAACAAATGAATGGGAATAATATCTGGGAATCTAAAACTAAAAATAAGCTTGGGCTTTAGCAAAATGCTTAAAACAGCTAAAGGTACCTATCTTGTTTTTGAGCTATAATATCAATAAGTAAAGGGGAAAATCCTCCTGCTTAGGGTTGTAATGTTGATAGATGACATCAAAAATTAGGAATGACCTAGTCTAGGGTGGCTCATGCCTTTAGTCCTAGCACTTTAGGAGGAGGCTAAACCCAGCAATTTGAAGTTGTATGATGACACCACTGCCCTTTAGCCAGACAACAGAGTAGGACCCCTTTGCAAACAAAATAAAACAAAGCACCTTTTGGGGGTGGGACAGTTATAAAAGGGACTTTACCTAAGAAATGTAGTCAATGTAACCTGGTTCTTTGTACCTTCAGTGAATCCCGAACAATTAAAAAAGAGAGAGAGAGAGAAGATTTACTATGAAGTAATATTAATGTAAAAATAATAATAATTTTTAAAAAGCAACAACAAAGTAGGATTCTAGCTAGATGTCTCTTCAGTTCATTTAGAAATTTGTCAGTCTAGGAAATTAGTGTAATTCCTTTCAAAAATTTCAACTGATTTTTAGTGAAACTTGACAATGTGACTCTAAAATTTTTTTTAGAATTACTATGGCTATTTTTGTGCCATTACTCCTCTATATGAATTTATATATATATTTTTTTTCATATTATGTCTTTTCTTCTTCCAAAGTTCAATTTGGGGTTGGTGTAGATAGAGAACTAATTTTATTGTATTTTTTTCCATGAAAATATCAGTTTCCTTACAGTAAACTATGCTTTTAATTAACATCCAAATAAAAATACCAGTGAGTTTTTACTTTTTGAACCACACAAATAAGTTTTATGGTTCATATGGAAACATTAGATAAATAGTTTCTGAATAAGAATAATAAATTATGTTAAGTCACTGGGGTAGCCCTTTAGGGAAAATAGAAAGATGATTTCATACCTCACTGTTACAACAGGATAAATTCCAAATAGATCAGGGATTTAATTTTAAAACCAAGCCAGGCATGGTGGCTCACACCCAGCACTTTGGGAGGCCAAGATGGGAAGACTGTTTGAGGCCAGAAATTTGATACCAGCCTGAGCAACATAGCAAGAGCCTGTCTCTATTAAAAAAAAAAAGGAAGGAAGAAAGAAAGAAAAGAAAAATTCCTGGCTTATTGTACCCTCGATAAATCCCCAACAGTAAAAAAAATATAAATAAATAAATAAATTAGGGCATGTGGTAGTACATGCCTATAGTCTCAGATACTCAAGAAATTGAGTTTTCAAGGGAGACAAGATGGCAGACTGAAGCCAGCTTTCCACAGAGGCTCCTGTCCTGAAGGAGAGTTAAGGGATTAAAATTCAGCAAGTAACCTGATGGATTTGAGCAGCATCAAGAGAGAAAGTTGAAGAATGCACATCAACCCCGCTGAGGAGAGCTGCGACCACAAGGACACAAACAAAAGGTACAAAACCCATCACCGAATGGATGGGAGTCCCGCCTCCCCCATCAGATCGAATTAAAACCCCACAGACAAACGGCCAGAAATCAAAAGCCCTCCCACTACACACCACAGGAGAGACCTACTAAAATCTGGACCTATCTCCCCTACTAGGGTGCCAAGGCATTCTCCTAACAGGCATAAAATTCTATAAAACTGTAGATAACCTTGGCCTGCAACTCTGAACTCCCAGCCCCCCTTGGGCAGTAATATAACCAGGCAGAAAGCTGAACTGAACTGAATGCGCTGGCTGCTGTGACTCCCAGCTCCTGGCACACCTCTCCTCCCCCAACTCTGGGATCTGGAGGCCTGAGCGGCTGGGCAGAAAGATGAACTGAACTGAATGCGCTAGCGGCCATGACTCCCAGCTCCTGGCGCTCTCCCGCTCCCCTCACTCTGGGACCTGGAGGCCTGAGCACCGGACGGGCGGCTGAGCAGAACTGAGTGTGCTTGCTGCCGTGACTCCCAGCTCCTGGCGCTCTCCCGCTCCCCTCACTCTGGGATCTGGAGGCCTTAGTGCCGGCAGGGTGGCTGGGCAGAAAGCTGAACAGCGCTTGCTGCCAGT
>CAUYPK010065487.1:0-11638 GCA_963574355.1 Loris lydekkerianus
TAAAATAAAATACTTTTTCTTCCATTCCTGAGATATTTTGCTAAGAAGAATATGTTCCAGCTCCATCCATGTAAACATGAAAGAGGTAAAGTCTCTATCTTTCTTTAAGGCTGCATAGTATTCCATGGTATACATGTACCACAGTTTGCTAGTCCATTTGTGAGTCGATGGGCACTTGGGCTTCTTCCATGACTTAGCAATTATGAATTGGGGGAAGAAAAAGTATCCAATGTACTCAGCCCTACTATGAAGCTAAATTGCAGCTTTCACAACTATATGCTATACCCAACTATAGCACAAGACTATGGGGAAAGGGCCAAGGAAGGGGAAGGGAGGGGGGAGGTTTTGGTGGAGGGAAGAGAATGGGTGGGACCACATCTATGGTGCATGTTAGAATGGGTACAGGTGATTGCACTAATGTACACAGCTATGATTTAACAATAAAAAATAAATTAATTAAAAAATAAATAAATAAAATAAAATAAAATAAAATGTAAATCTATAGAGCTTAAGGGTTTTTTCCTATAATTGTCTCAGCAGAATTCAAAGCTAGAGAAGGATTTTTCTCAAATATATTTGTTGGGGTGGCTTTTATTTAATGGAACAAATTCCAATGAGTTTCACAAGAAACTCACAAAGTCCTTAAAATAATTGTATTTATAGACATGTTCCCTCAGCTGGGAAATATAGATAGTTTGCCAAGCTTGGAAAGTAAGGCATAAAAACACTACAAAATGAAAAGTGGCTTTTGGATCTCCAAATTTGTACAATCAGGAGGTCGGCTAAAAAATGTACTCAAGTGCGAACACATGCAACTTTTCTTGGGGAAATGAAGGATAAATCAGAGGGTGGAACCAAGAATCCATAACCTCAGGCTAAAGGCCATAGAGCATTACTTCTAGGTCATAAGTCCTAATCAAGGAACTGCCAGTTTGTGCCCAGCCAACTTCACATTGCTATGAACTGGAAATTCCTGATCTTCCCATTTTCACCTCTTTAAATGTCTATGGCCTGCTCTTGTTAGATATTGGGTATTTAAGGGGGAAATAACTTGCTCCTTTTGTTTGTAAATCTTGGATAGAAAGGAACAATAATTAAGGAGCTAAACTGAAAGATTTACACTCAGTAGGCTTCCTCCATGACTAGACCATAAACAATGACACTCTGTTCTCTGAGATCAGACTGTTATGGGGTGAGATGTTGGGGCCTTTGAAGGGGGTGAATATGTTTTGCATGTGTGCTTCCTGCTGTATCTGGCTGGTCACACAGACCTCATAAGATACAAAGTAGGAGAGTTCTAAAAACAATCATAAATACTGGGAAGTGGGGGAATCTCTGGGAACTCTCTTGGAAGATACCTACTTCAAGTGTTATGCTTTCAAGAATAAAATGGACCACACACAGCAATTTATACATAGTAGATGAAAATGTATACAGCTTGTGAATTTCTCTAAATGATCTCTAAATTGATGATTAATAAAATAACAAGTTACCTATGACTGAATAGAGTTCCCTCAACCTTTTCCAACTTCTATAGGTCCCCAGAGAACTATCTTTCAATCATCAGTAGCCAATAGAATATGGGCTTTTTCTTTGTGTTGCATGTCTTCAGTGGACAGGGTAGTTAGAACCACTGCTATAAAAAAATTGGGGCAAGAGTCACGTGAAGTCCATCCAGATCGTGATACCAAGATAATAACTTTGACTCCAGTGGCTGCTATGACTAGAACAAAGGGCAAAGTTTGGGTCAGCTATCTTTGAACCAAGGGAGATGTAAAGGTGTATCATACTAAAGTTAGTATCTGTCATCTATATTTTGCTTTCTTCCTGTAGAAGGATTCAAAATAAGTTTCAAGAGTCCTGAAAGGCTTCACTTGACGTCCAGGCTATAGGAATACAATTCTGACAGTTTTCTCTGGCTGTTATAATTTAACTAATGATCCATTTTAAAGGTCCTTTCTTCTTTTTTTTTTTTTTTTTTTTTTAGACAAAGTCTTACTCTATTACCCTGGGTAGAGTGCCATGGTGTCATAACTCACAGCAACCTCCAACTCTTGGGCTCAAGCGATTCTCTTGCCTCAGCCTCCCAAGTAGCTGGGACTTCAGGCTCCCACCACAATGCTCAGCTAGTTTTTCTATTTTTAATAGAGAAGGGGTCTCACTCTTGTTCAGGCCAGTCTCAAACTCCTGAGCTCAAGTGATTTCTGCCTCAGCCTAAAGGTAAGACACTGCACATTGCCTGGAGGTCCTTTCTCATCTCATTGGAATGTAATCATTTTGATGCCAGCCCCAACCCCCTGAAGTATCTTAGCAGATAACACCCCGCAATACTCCTTCAGCTGAGAAGCTGGAGATAGGACCCCAGACAAGGTTAAAAAGCTGTGTCAGTGCCTTTGCTTGACCTTGGTTACTGAGGTTGCACGCGGTGGCTTTGCATCCTCATGTCAATGTCTCAAATAAAGAAGGATATAGGCAAGTCCAAAAGTCTTAGTTACAATTCACAGAGCTTCTACCCTCAAGATTTGTGATTTTCTTTTTAAAGTTAGAACTCACAAATTTTTCAAGGGAGCTAATCTTTTTAAAGTCACTTTAGAGGCCTTTTTATTTGGTGTGGGCTTCAGAGAGACAGAAAAGTAAAATAAAAGTATCAAGTAAGGTCCCTCAAATTGTTACAAGGAGCAGGTGATTTCTGTACATATTAACCAAGTGCAATTATTAGTCAAAATCCAAAATCCCATCATCTGACTTGCTGGTTTCCCAGGGCAGCTGTGAGGCCAATGTGGAGGCTTCCCAGCCTGAGCCTGCACATGTTTGTATCTGCAATTTCTTTTTTCTCATGAAGTTTATTGAGTAAGGAACAAATGGCATTGTGTGGATTGTGATTTTGTTCTTTCAACTTTTGGGGATTTTGTTCATTCTAGTTTTTAGATTTTCTTTGCTGTTCATAGGAAAGCAAGGGCATTCTCTTTCACCATCCCCAGGTCCTTCTCCTGGCCTTTACTCCCTTCCTCTCCTTTGCTGTAATTCTGCCATAACTGTCCTGTTTCCACATCATCTGCCAAAATAAAACTCTACACAGTTTCCCAATTGCCACATTTGTACCCCTTTACCCAGGTTCCTCCTCTGCGTGTGTGTTTTTTAAGGAAAAACAAAAATACAACCATCCTTTTAAGAGAATAAAGGTCTTTAAGGGTCTTTAAAGAGACTCTTTGGCGATGTTCATGCTTGTGTCTTAAGCAGCACTGCACCAACTGTTACATTCAGATCATGAGCCGTTCTGTTCCAATCTGCAGAGAAGGCAGTTCTGTTTTGTATTTATTGATGCTAGCAGCTTATCAAATTCTTGCTCTCCTCTTCCTCTGGGAAGAGTTTATTTCGTAAGTTCCCTTGCAATTAAGTGTGACTGTGTGACTGAGCTTTAGCCAAGGACCACAGATTGTACTAAATAGCATTCAGAGACAAGTGCTGCCCCATACTCTTCCTTCCTCTGGCTGGGCTGAGGAAGAGGCCCCCAGGATGACCCTGGAAACCACCTGTAGAAGACGGCAGTGCTTCCATCACTCTGCATCTCTGAAGGATTGTGTAAAGGAGTGTCAGTCAACCTCTGTTCATCCATCTAGTAAATATGTGTAAGAAACACCTCTACATTGTTTCCAGGCCAGTATATATTTCTGGCCTTTTTGCCACAGAAGCTAGCATTATTCTAACTAATACGATAGTATCTTAATAATATAACTATCATTCTTTGAGTCATATATATACTATTCTTTTCTACTGACCCAAGCTTATAAAACCACTGATTGATGGGATTACACCTGCAGTGCATTTTACAAGGGTACATGTGAAACTTAGTAAATGTAGAATGTAAATGTCTTAACACAATAACTAAGAAAATGCCAGGAAGGCTATGTTAACCATGTGATGAAAATGTGTCAAACGGTCTATAAAACCAGTGTATGGTGCCCTATGATCGCATTAATGTACACAGCTATGATTTAATAATAACAATAAAAAAAAAACCCCACTCCTCTCTCTTCAATATATCTTGGATATCTTTGCTGATAGTATAAGAGGCTTTGTGACTCTATTTCCTTTCTTGCTATCTCAACTTTATTTTTATTTACATGTATAATTTATATCTGTACAGAATCTACTATTTTCCTATTGGATTCCCCGTTCTTTTTTTATTTCATGACTGCAACTATTATTTCCCTCCTAGACTTTTTCAGCAGCAATTTAAATTTATTACATACAATTAAATTGTCTATCTTCTCATTCATGTATAAAGGTTGGGTAAGACGAATGTAAAGAGTAATTTTTTAATATGGAATCTTGTAAAATGCTACATGACATCATATTGAAACATTTGCTCACTTCTTTTATTGGGCCAAGATATTACAAGTATCATTTAACTATATACAATATCTTATTTTTAAAATTACAATGTTCGGTTTTCTTTTCCAAAGAAAAATAGTTCTAGGCTGCTTTCCCCTGCTAAATGGCAGCAGGGTGCTTTAAGAATGTATTATTACTTTAATTTTTTTCTTATAAAAGTAAACTGCGTTTGATATAAAGAATTCAATAAAATAGAAGTAAAACTTGACTTTCTCTCCTAAGACTGAGATTATGTAAAGTTCAATGCCTTCTTCCCATAAAATATGAACTATTAGAGTATAAGTAACAGAGATATTGAAATAAGATATGGTAAACAGAGGTAGTGCCTATTATAAACAAAGTATCAACATTCTTCAGGGACCACTTTAAAGAATACCTGATTCTTTACATGAGACTGTATATTGCTGTCATGTGTGAGAAAGTCTAGTAGGTTAGAACATTATTATTACGAGATAGAAGTGGATAACTGGGAAGGAGAATGGAGTCTTTATTTGGGGGAGACAGTATTTATGAACTGACATAAAAATCGCTTATGATGCCTGAGAAATCTGCAAGAGGGACCTGAAACCCTGCTCCATTGTTGCAGGTTGCTAAGAAAGCATGGCTTTAACGTTGGGAAGAAAAATTAGAAGGACTGGCTCCTGAAAGGAAAATAGATCCCACTTGATTCTGCAGACCCAGTTTTGGTGTGTAGAAGGCACATAAATATGGCTGTGCATATGATGGTCCTTTCCAACATGGAGCAAAGACATGTGTACATCAGAGGATTACAGGTGGAATTCAGTGAGTGGGGCTCAGTTGGAATATGTAACCTAGTCTCAGGGTTGAGAGGTACATCGGGTACCCATCTGGGATTGTATTTTGTCACTAGGACCTGTTGGGCCTTCATCAACTGAGATCTAGACAAAGACCTTGGTAGGTCGTGATGACTCAACAGAAACAGGATGGCAAATTTGTGACCATCTACATGGGAGGTCGCATAAAAGATATAATTTGTATACAGAAAGGGAAAGTCAGCTTTCAAGAGACAGCCCTCTTCCAGCATGAACATGAGACTATTAACCACAGAGGAGGGGCAGGAGTTTGCAACAGGAGACCATAATCCTCCCTTCCCAACCATTCCCCACCACATAACCCTGGCAGTAAAGCTGCATCTCTAGCCTTGAGAGGAAGTGGCAATGGTGTGCTGGTATATGTTTAACAACTGGTCCTCTGGACTTGCAGTGTTTGATGGTTGCCATACTCCCATCATTACCAATTTCAAGCTCCAACAGGACAAACTCACTGAACTTTGAGTTAGGAAGAAATATACACACAATAGGCTCTTGTTAGCTAGTTCACCCTGGTATTATTGCACTATTGGAAAAGGCAATAGCTTTGAGTAGTATGTGAGATTGTAATTTTAGTATGGAAAATCTTAAGAACTAGATAAATTAGATTGTTTTATCAATTGAATGCTATGGCACCAGATTGAGAAGTGAGGAGTTGCTTGTTAGGATTTCTGATAGATAATAGGAAGGAGATATAGGTAGAGCATAAATGGTGGCAGCTACTGATAAAATAAAAGTTTTTTCGTGTTTATAACTTAATGAATGGGATTTTTAATCAACCCATTCATAGAATTCTTGGATACATAGCCATGTAGTAATCAAGAGAGAAAAGTCACCAAAGAAGGACCCCCAAAGGAAGCTTAACAGGAGCTAAATTAAAAGAATTGAAATTTTTAGTGTACAAGCCTTTCACTTCCTTGGTTTAGTTTTTCCCAAGTATTTTATTCTTTTTGATACTATTACAAAAGGAATTATTTGTTTAATTTCTTTTTTAGGTATTTCATTGTGTATAGCGATACAACTGATTTTTGTATATTGATTTTATATCCTACAGCTTTACTTAATTCACTTATTAATTTTGATAGAGTTTTTCTTTTCTTTTTTTTTTCTGGTGTGGAGTCTTCAGGATTTTCTGCCTATGAGGTCATGTCACATGTCATCTGTGAACAGAGATAATTTTCCTTCTTTCATCCTGAAGAGTTGTCAAGGGTTGTTGGGGAGGGGGAAATGGAGAATTGTTGTTCAATGATTTTAACTTTTCAGTTATGTAAGATGAATAAGTTCTAGATATTTGCTGTACAACATAGTGCCTATAATTAAAAATACTATATTATGCACTTAAATATTTCTCAAGAGGGACCAAAGGAAGAGAAGTGAGAGTAGAGAAATAAATCCATGCATTTATGGTCATTAAATCCTTGACAAAATTTCAAAGAACATACAATGAAGAAAGGAAAGTCTCTTGAATAAATGACAAGACAGGGTCCATATGCAGAAGAATGTAATTGGATCCTTACCTCACACTGTATACAAAAATCCACTTAAAGTGGATTAAAGACTCAAAGATAAGACCTGAAATTGGAAACCTACAAGAAGAAAACACAGGGGGGAACCTTCCTGACATTGGTCTAGGCAATAATTTTTTTTAGCTATGTCCCCAAAGCACAGGTAACAAAAGGAAAAACAGAAAAATCGATTGCATCAAATTAAAATGCTTTTGCCCAAGTAAGGAAACAATACAGTTTTGCAAACCAAATTTCTGAGAATGGGCTATTATTCAAAATATATAAGGAATTCAGACAACTCAATTACAAGAAAACAAAGAACCTGACTTAAAAATGTGCAAAAGACTTAAATAGACATTCCTCAAAAGACATAAAAATGGCCAATAGGTATATGAAGAAATGCTCCAGATTGGTAATTATCAGGGAAATGCAAAGTAAAATTGCAATTAGATATCATCTCACGCTTATTTAACTATTATCAAAAAGGCAAAGAATAACAAGTACTGGAGGGGATGAGAGGAAAGGGAAACACTTATATACTGTTGGTAGAAGTGTAAATTAGTACAGCCACTATGGAGTACAGTATGGAGTTTCTTCAAAAAAATAAAAATTGAGGTATCATATTATCTAGCAATACCACTTCTGGGCATATATCCAAAGGAAATAAAATCTGTATGCCAAAGAGATGTCTACAATCTGATGTTCATCAAAGTATATGGAGTCAACCACATGTCCATCAGTGGGTGAATGAATAAAGAAACTGTGTGACATATATACAACGGAGTACAACTCAGACTTATGAAAGAAGGAAATCTGTCATTTGCAACAACATGTATGAACCTGGAAGACATTAGGCTAAGTGAAATAAACCAGGAATAGAAAGACAAGTACTTATATCAGAATCTAAAAACATTGATCTCACAGAAGCAGAAAATAGAAGGGTGGTTACTAGGGCTGGCTCAGAGGAGAGAAAATGGAGAGATGTTGGACAACTGGTGAAATATTTCAGTTAGAATGAATAAGTTCCAGAGAACCATTGTCCTTCAGGGTCATTCTAGTTAATAATAACATATTGTGTACTTGAAAGTTACTTAGAGTAGATCTTAAACATTCTTATCACATAAAACAATAAGCATGAAAGGTGATGGATATGTTAATTAGTTTGAATTAATTATGTTATGATGTGTACATATGTCAAAACATCATATATGCTGTACAATATACAATTTTTGTTTCTAAATTATAACTGAATAAAACTGGAGTAAAATTCTTAAGAGGATAAGTTACACATTAAGGGTTCTTACAACAACAAAAACCAAAACAAAATGAAACAAAAAACCAAAAATGCACAAGGAAACTTTTGGAGGTGATGGTTAGGTCTATTGCCTCGATTGTGGTAATGGTTCCACGGGTTTATGCATGTGTCCAAATTCAGAAAATTGTGTACATTAAACATTGGTCATTCCCTCTTTGAAAAATCCAAACTCCTTTGCATGGTTGCGGTAGACACAATAATACCCCCATCCAAAGTTATCCAAGTTCTAATCCTCAGAATCTGAGAGAATACATTAGGTACATGGCAAAAGTGAATTAAGGTTGCAGATGAAATGAAGTTGCCAGTTAGCTGACTACAACATGGGAAGAGTATCCTGGCCCAATGTAATCACAAAAAACCTGTAAGATAAGTACTTGAGTTCAAGGCATTTATTTGGGAAGTTGTTCCAAGAAAGGCAGGTAGGAGAATGGGAGACTGGGTCAAGGATAAGCAAGTATCAATGAGAGGAAACTAATGAGCAGGTCACTGCTATGGACAGCTGGAGCTCACTCCTGGGGGACTCGGGAAAGCAGCATAGAACAACCCCATATGCAGCACATATTTTAGTCACTTAATAAATATTCATTGAGCAAATAAATAGAGAATAAATTCAATAAATTTTTACTCCTTTGTTATATTTGCAAATTTGTTAAATTTGAGGTCATGTTTTTCTTCTATGTGCTAAATGCCTCCAAGTGCCTCAAAGTGACCACTGGGGCTTTTTATTTAATCACTTAAGCCCTTAACTCCAGGTAACTTTGTAGAACAAATAGAGGTGGGGGAGCCTCTCATGATCACTTGGAAAAATCTTTGAGTATAGAAATAGAGGCAGGGAAATGGACACATACTAAGCCAGAGAGAAGAGGTGTATGTTCATTGGAAAAATTCCCTAAGAGATTTTGAGATGCACATTTTTCTATGACACTGACATGAAATTAGCTGAATTATTATCACAATTTCATTATTCACTTCAAGAAACTACTGCTTTTAGTTTTTAAGCAATGACCTTTTCTGGATGTGAAACACTTACCAACAACTTTCCATTTCTGTATTATTTTTTGCATCATTTAAGCTTCTGGTCTTAGATAAACAGAGACCTGTCTTATCCCCCCAAAATCAGCTTGCTAAGATGATGGACTAAGTTATTGAAGTGTCATTCTGTTAAAAGTCTCAGAGACATTGTAGCAGGTGGCTTTTACTCACAGAATTGTTCAATTAATGGTATTTCACTCGAGGGTGGAGAATCAAAATTAACTGAATGAATTGTTCAAATTATTTCCTTACATAGAAGGCATTTATTACACAGTGGGTCACCCTTGTCTATGGGAGTTTATGATACATTTAAGGAGTGTTGGGATGAACACAGAGGTGAGAGCAACTGCATTGAGTCTTACCAGGATTAGTAGCTCGGGAGTGCTTTGTATAACATGAATTTCATTTGTATCACATAATAGAAAACCAAAAATGTTTCGAAAGTCCTGTCCTCAAACCTACAGCCTTCCTGAGATAAGACAAAGCTGCAGTTAACACAACCCATTCAGAAAGGTGGCCTTGAGATGCTCCAGATATGGTGTGACTGTATCTGTCATTTTGGTTTTTGTCCAGTTTCCTCCTTGTGGTAGACTTTGAGATCATTCCTAATCATCCCAGAAGTGATAACAAAAGAAAAGGTAACCTCTTTCTCATCCCAGAATCTGTGCGTGGCACCAGGAACCATGTACAGTTTATATAAATGAAAGCACCTCTCACTGTTAAAGGGAATCTTAGATTCCCCATAGGCCATTTAAATATGAAAATATATTAGGAGCTGTAAAAAGAATTTTGGCCATTGAGGCGCCAGCATATTTTAATATGAGATATCTGTTCTTCTAAGAACTGATGTGGGGCCCCTGCAGAGGAAGCTTTTAATGGAGTGATTCAAAATATTTTGATGCTTTCTGCTCATCAAGGTGGTCCTTATATAGGGGCTGCTGTATCTTTTAACAGTGTGGGTAAAGTCAAGACCCTTATCAAAGGAGAAAAACAAGCTGGGCTATCAGAGGAAAAGGATAGGCACAAAAGTGGTAGGGGAAGAGGATGGAGAATTAGATAGCAATAACCCCAGGTGTGTTCCAAGGAATATGGTTAACACAGGGAAGGAGGGAAGGAATTAAGGATTCCCAACTCCCAAAGAAATGAGAAGAAAGAAATGCTTTTGTTTCAAACTTCTCTTTCCTTGGGATGCACCTAGAGGAATGTACTCCTTCATTTCTAGAGATTCATTCATTTAACATGTTTATTAGGTCACCCCCAAAACAAGACAGCAAGCATCCTTGCCCCTTTGGCATTTATATTTTAGATATAATATAAGTCAATCAATTGACACATGAAAAACCAGATTGTATGAAACAGATGAACAAAATAAAACTGGATATAAACAGAGATTGACCAAACTGAGTTAAGGTACGATTAAATAAGCATCCAGGAAAAGCTTCTTTAAGAAGGTAATATTAGAAGAGTCCAGAATAAAGAGAAGCAGCCAGCTTTCCAAAGACCTGAAAAGGGATTCCATGTTGTGGAAGACTAGCAAATATTCCAAAGGATGCTCTTCTTATAGATCTCCTCACCTGTTTGTTTGCAAAACAAGTGTCTACTGAGGGCTTACTCAATGCCAGGCCCTGTGCTGGGGGTGGGTTGAAGACTTTGGTGAACAAACCACCATGTTCCTTCAGAACTTCGCAAAGGCTGGCAAGGCCCAATTCCAACACTTAGCCTTCTCACACTTGGATAGGCACAGAAGCCGAATGCTAGAATGGCGCAAACACCCGACCTTTAAGAACAGGAGGATGTCTCTTATTTTTGGGTAAAAAGATCTCAGGAAATATTCTTAAATTTTTGCCACTAGACAGTTGTACACTTGTCCTATTGTTTGTATTATGTCAAAAAGCTATTGTGCTACCTCTTCTCTGCTTGCTAGCAATTAGAGAAAAAACTGGTTTGCATACTTAGACTGGTTCATGCATTCATATCTACAGGTTATTTTGAGAGAAAGCATTTCTGTTTAGTAGAAACATCAGCTATGATTCAAATAAACTACTAAATTTATCAGCATGAGAGCCTGTAGCTCCTAATGTGTCATCCCCATGATTCTCTGAAATCACTTTCTTTTTTTTTATTAATATTAAATCATAGCTGTGTACATTAATGTGATCATGGGGCACCAGATATTGGTTTTATAAACAGTTTGACACATTTTCTGGCCTTTTCTTAGTTATTGTGTTAAGACAATTATATTCTACATTTACTAAGTTTCACATGTACCCTTGTAAGATGCACCGCAGGTGTAATCCCACCTACCACCCTCCCTCCGTCCATTCTCCCCCCTCCCTTCCCTCCCTCTCCCCATTCCCCATATTCTTAGGTTATACCTGGATTATAGCTTTCATATGAAAGCCAAAAATTAGTTTCATAGTAGAGCTGAGTACATTGGATACTTTTTCTTCCATTCTTGAGATACTTTACTAAGAAGAGTATGTTCCAGCTCCATCCATGTAAACATGAAAGAGGTAAAGTCATCATCTTTCTTTAAGGCTGCATAATATTCCATGGTGTAC
>CAUYPK010065495.1:2500-13986 GCA_963574355.1 Loris lydekkerianus
ATAGCTGTGTACTTTAATGCAATCATGGGGCACCATACACTGGTTTTATAGACCGTTTGACACATTTTCATCACACTAGTTAACATAGCCTTCCTGTTCATAGTTACTGTGTTAAGACATTTATATTCTACATTTACTAAGTTTCACTTGTAAGATGCACGGCAGGTGTAATCCCACCAATGACCCTACCTCTGCCCATCCTCCCCCTCCCTCCCTTCTCCCTATTCTTAGGTTATAACTGAGTTATAGCTTTCATATGAAATCCCTAAATTAGCTTCATAGTAGGGCTGAGTACATTGGATACTTTTTCTTCCATTCTTGAGATACTTTACTAAGAAGAATATGTTCCAGCTCCATCCTTATAAACATGAAAGAGGTAAAGTCTCCATCTTTCTTTAAGGCTGAACAATATTCCATGGTGTACATATACCACAATTTATTAATCCATTCGTGGATCTATAGGCACTTGGGCTTTTGCCATGACTTAGCAATTATGAATTGGGCTTCAATAAACATTCTGGTACAAATATCTTGGTTATGATGTGATTTTTGGTCTTCTGGGTATATGATCTATTTTTTAAATATTTAAGTGTTCTCCAAACATCATTCCAAAAGGAATGTATTAATTTACATTCCCACCAACAGTGTAGAAGTATCCCCTTTTCTCCATACCCACGCCAACATCTCTGGTCTTGGGATTTGTGATATGGCTAATCTTACTGGAGTTAGATGATATCTCAAAGTAGTTTTGATTTTCATTTCTCTGATGATTAAAGATGATGAGTATTTTTTCATATGTCTGTAGGCTGTGCCTGTCTTCTTCAGAGAAGTTTCTATTCACGTTCCTTGCCTGGCCTGAGATGGGATCACTTGTTCTTTTCTTGCTTATACGTTTGAGTTCTCTGTGGATTCTGGTTATTAAACCTTTGTTGGAGACATAACCTGAAAATATCTTCTCCCATTCTGAGGGCTGTCTGCTTGCTTTACTTACTGTGTTCTTGGCTGTGCAGAAGCTTTTTAGTTTGATCAGGTCCCAGTAGTGTATTTTTGATGCTACTTCAATTGCCTAGGGGTGGGGGGGTGGTCCTACTCATAAAATATTTGCCCAGGCCGATTTCTTGAAGAGTTTTCCCTGTACTTTCTTCTACTATTTTTATAGTTTCATGTCTTAAGTTTAAATCTTTAATCCAGTGAGAGTCTATCTTAGTTAATGGTGAAAGGTGTGGGTCCAGTTTCAGTCTTCTACAGGTCACCAGCCAGTTTACCTAGCATCTGGTGGGAGTGCAAACTAATATGTTCCTTTTGGAAAGATGTTTGGAGAACACTTACAGATCTAAAAATAAACCTGCCATTCGATCCTACAATTCCTCTACTAGTTATATGCCCAGAAGACAAAAAATCACATTATAACAAAGATATTTGTACCAGAATGTTTATTACAGCCCAATTCATAATTGCTAACATGGAAAAAGCCCAGTGCCCTTCGGTCCACGAATGGATTAGTAAATTGTGGTATATGTTCACCATGGAATACTATGCAGCCTTAAAGAAAGATGGAGACTTTACCTCTTTCATGCTTACATGAATGGAGCAGGAACATATTCGTCTTAGTAAAGTATCTCAAGAATTGAAGAAAATGTATCCAATGTACTCAGCCCTACTATGAAACTAATTTATAGCTTTCATATGAAAGCTATAACCCAATTATAACCTAAGAATATGGGTGAAGGGGGTGGGGTGGGGAGAAGATAGGCAGAGGAAGGGTATTTGGTGGGATCACACCTGTGGTGCATCTTACAAGGGTACATGTGAAACTTACTAAATGTAGAATATAAATGTCTTAACACAATAACTAAGAAAATGTCAGGAAGGCTATGTTAACCAGTGTGATAAAAATATGTCAAATGGTCTATAAAACAAGTGCATGGTGCCCCATGATTGCATTAATGTACACGGCTATGATTTAATAATAAATAAATAAAAATGTTATTCTCTTCTGTATTCCTACCAACCTATTAGTTCTAATTTCTCATGATCAACTTCATTATTATCTGATTTATACTTCCTATATGTCTTTTCATAAAAATAAGCAGATAATATATTTTTCCTATTTCCCTTTAATTCTTATAGATAAAGCCTCACATAGGTGAGCTGGTCTGCATTTTGCTTTTTTCACCTAATAGATCCCAGATAACACCCGCATTAGTTTATAGAATTCTTCCACCTAGCTTTTTTTTGTTTTTTCTTAGTAAAATACTCTTTCTTGAAATACTTTTCAGACTTACAGAAGAATTGCAAAAATAGCATATGGAAATCTTACATGGCCTATCCTGGTTTCCCTTAATGTTAGCGTCATACACAACTATACTACATTTATCAAAACTAAGAACTTAAAATTGATCCAGTACTGTTAACTAAACTACAGGCTTTATTTGGACTTTACCAGTTGTTTTTTTTTTTTTTATTTTTAATTCCATAGACCTCATTTCATGACATAATCCGGGATCCCATGTTCCTCTCAGTCCCTCATTGTCTTTTGCAACACGTATTATGTGTGTCTGTGACATAGCTTATTCAACCACTTGCCTATGCTTGGCCATTTAGGAAGTGTCCAATATTTTGAAACTACAAATAATGCCGCATATGTATTTTCATGCGTATGTATAGTTGTATTGTTGGGGATTGTATGTTTCAAGTAAACTTGGAGAAGTGGTATTGCTACATCAAAGGATACATGCACGGTTGTCTTGCTGAGTATCTCCAAATTCCTCCAATTTGTTCTCTCTCCATTTCCACTGCGTGTCTTGGAGCACCTCTTTCCCCACAATTTCACCCCCAATTTGATTATCAAGCTTCCAGATTTATGCCTATGATGGGGGAAAAATGATATTTCAGTGTTGTTTTAATTTATATTTGCCTTATTTATGAGAAATTGAATATCTTCTCATATATTTAAGGACTTATTTTTTTGAGACAGAGTCTCACTATGTTGCCCTCAGTAAAGTGATATGGTATCACAGCTCACAGCAACCTCAAACTCTTGGGCTTAAGCGATTCTCTTACCTCAGCCTCCCAGGTAGCTGGGACTATAGGCATCCACCACAATGCCTGGCTATTCTTTTTGTTGTTGTTGCAGTTGTCATTATTGTTTAGCTGGCCCAGACCGGGTTCAAACCCGCCATCCTTGGTGTATGTGGCCAGCACCGTAACCACTGTGCTAAAGGACCTCAGCCTAAGGGCTTTTTTTTTTTTTTTTATGTCTCTGTTTGTAAATGTCTGCTTTTGCCTGTTGTTCTATAGGACTTTCAGTCTTACTTTTCTTGAATTTTTAAAAATTCTTTATATAGGCCAGAATGGACATTGTGGCTCATGCTATCAACCCAGCATTTTGAGAGGCTGAGGTGGGAAGATTGTTTGATCCTAGGAGTTTGAGGCCAGTCTGGGCAACAAAGCAAGATCTCATCTCTATAAAGAAAAAAATATGTTTAATTAGCCTGGAATGTTGGTACACACCTGTTGTCCTAGCTACCTGGGAGGCTGAGGTGGGAGGATCACTCAAGCTCAGGAATTCAAGGCTGCGGTGAGCTACGATCACACCACTGCACTGCAGTCTGGGCAACAGAGTGAGACCCCCATCTCAAAAAAAAGAATAAGTTATTTATTTACAGGCCATTTGCCCTTTTGGGGGGATACACTGTAGATATTTTCCCTCGGTTTGTCATTTGTCTTCTGACTTGGCTCATAATTTTTGCCAGGCAAAGTTTTAAATTTCTAGTTAGTCAAAATTAATGCTTTCTGTTATAGCCCCTGGACATTTTTAGCAATGGTTAAAAAGCCTTCTTTATATCCAGGTTAAAGAGGAGTTCTAGGAAGTGCTCTGACAGAGTGCTTCTCATTAAAATTCAAAAAATGTGTAATTTTATTTTTTCTATTCAACTAAACATTTGCATGAACATGTAATAATTTTATAATTTAAAAAAGGAACAAAAACCACATAAATAGAATCTCGTTCTTTAAGGTCTGATGTTTTTGAAAGAGTACACTGGATTTTAATTGGACCGTATAAAATGAATGAGGGCCGAGCAGTGCAACAGCACATACAATAGCATCAACCTCTGCCTTTATTTCCACCCTACCCTTCACAATGAGTAGTTTATCACTGCTTCAAGATTTGGGAGTTAAGTTTATCCTCTAACCGTATTAAAAACGTTAGAAAAGTAGTGGGGAAAAGGCCACGTTTGGTGGCTCACTCCTGTAATCCTAATACTCTGGGAGGCCAAGGCGGGTAGATTGCTTGAGTTCAGGAATTTAAGACCAGCCTGAGCAAGAGTGAGACCCCCATCTCCACTAAAAATAGAAAAATTTAGCAGGGATTGGTGGCAGGCACCAGCTGCTTGGGAGGCTGAGGAAAGAGGATTGCTTGAGCCCAAGTGTTTGTGGTTGCTGTGAGCTGTGATGCCATGGCGAAGGAAGGAGGGAGGGGGGAAGGGGAAGGAAAAATGAGTAGTGAAAAAGATAAAAATGAAACTGGGGAGTCATTGGAAAGGATCAGTTTAAAGGATTGGCTTACAGATGTCCCCCTCAGGGTCATCTCCTCAGAGGCCATGGTAGCTTTCAAACAGACAAAAGAACCTTGACTAATTGAGAGTTATTTTACTGATAAACCTAGATTTTATGGCATCCTTTTTTTATTTCTAAATCTGTATTTATTTCTGAATTCCTGGAAGTAATGTGAATGGACAGAGTTTGAGGATTGCTAGCACAACCCTGTAGGAGGGCAGGATGAAAGCAGTGACAGCAGGTCAGGGAGAGGAAGACAGGCATGAAGTGTCTTCTCTGTCTGGGAGCCGTTCGAGGTTTCCTCCGACAGGCCTCCCTCCAATGTTAGCTGCTTTGGGGACTCAGCACAAAGAGCTGCAGGAAGAAACCAAAGCTTAGAAGTGACAAGAGCTGGGAGAAATAAATAAATAAAGTAAATAAAGAAATAGATCAAACAAGGACCAATTCTGTCAAACAGCCATTCTCACCATTTGTTATTACACCAAAAATGTCAGATTTAATTCCCCTGAAACCAATTATGAGGAGGGAATTGCTATTAATGCAATTATATGTGAAAGAATTTTTACTCGTGTGCAAATGCATGGTTTAAGCTTTCACATATTGTCCAACAATTAAGGAAACCCACAAACTTACTTGTTTTGAGAGGTAATTAACTTTTATAAATTATAAATGTAATAATTAACGACAGAGGCAACTACAATCTAAACATTATCGTGTATTGTAATAGTAGTCTCCCAGTACATGTAATTTTGTATTTTGCTCTTTTTTCCTTGACTAATATCACCTATATTGTATATAATTTTTCGTTGTCATTTTAATGACTATTATCCCATAATTGATCGACTTTATCATTTCTCTCTTTCTAGAAGTCATCTTCCTTTCTAGACTAGGGAGTGGTAGGCATAAATAAAAATACAGTTAACACTTTTGTTCATACAGTATAACTTCTCCCACAAGCTGCGGTTTTTTCCTCGCCTCCTTTGGGATAGATTATAAAATGTGGATTAATGAATTAAATACTTTAAACATCTTTTAAGAAACCTTATTTAGATAATTGTCACTATATTAGAATCTCTGTGTGATTGTTCTATTGCTTGCTTTTAGCATTCAAGTTGCAAGAGGTACAAGTTGAAGTCTTAATGTTTTAATTTTCTGTCTTTGGTTATGAGGTCGGAACATTTTTTCACATTTGCCAAAGTTAACTTTTTCCTTTTTGTAAATTACCTGTCAATGCTCTTTGGCATATTTAAATTTTCATTAGCCATCTGATGCATTAGGATTGTATTAATTTTCCAAAGTTATGAGAAGCTGTTGCTTAAAACTGGAGTGATGTATTTTTATCTTGTGTAGAACCTTTAGAACCCATGGGAATGAGATAGATATTCCATTCCTTTCTTTCATCACTTCCTGTCTACCCAGCTAAAACATTGTCAGCCGAGAAAAGTTTCTGCATTCTGGGCACTCTCTTTTCTTACAGGTGGGAAAGCTGGGAGTGTAGCCTTCTGGGGGTGGGACTACTACCCTGACTGTTGAAATTAGGTGGCAAGGCCTTGTTTGTTGATACTTGTGTCTTAGGACCCAGAGTGTTTCAGAGAGATGTTCCTTGCCTCTCGATCCTCATAAATTCCCTCATATTTAAAAATATTTCCTTCTTAAAATTTAAATGAGCATCCTATAAATGAGTTTTTAATAGATCTTTAGATAGCAACTTAATGTTTTTCTGCTCAAAATGTGTGGCTTTCATTTGTTTTCGCATGTGTATCACTTCTTTTGTTCCTCCTTCCCCTGTAGGCCTGAGGTAAGGGCCCTCCCACAGAGGCCCAGGGGACCAGCAAGTGTCAGCCCACTTGTGGGGCGTCAGGTTTTCTCCCTGTTGACTGGCTTTTGCGATTACGTGGGTACTATTCATGGGATCTTTATCAGTTACTTTTGTCTTTTCATTCATTTATGTGTGTGTCTATATATACCTTTTTATTCCACAGCTGAAATTTAACCTAACTTAAAGCAGTACAAAATGGCTTCTTCTACAGAACAAGGGAAAATTTTGTGCTAATGTTTCTCAAAAACCAATTATATCTTCAGTTCTAGCCTCAGTTTAAAGAGATTTTTTAAAGATATACCTTTCCTATGTCAAAACCAAGGTAAAAGGGAAGTGGGGCTCTAGAATCTAGAACAAAGGGAGCTCTAGAAGCCAGTGCATGTGAGCACATTCAAGTCACCGGGCTTGAGATTATTGGTCCGCAGGAATTGTTTCTTCTATCACTGACATGACCATCTCGGGCGACGTGAAGGTTGCTGGATCTTCAGCCACTGCAGTGTCCTGTGCTTGGATCAGTTCCACTGGAGAAGGTTTCTGGGCTCCTTGGTAGGCCTGGGTGGTAAAACTCCCGAAATCATGCTTCTTGGTCCAAACAAGCTCCATTTATCTGATGGTCTCTGTCCTTATCCCCAGTTCCAAAAGCCGTGGTGCTAGGATCTGGGCCAGGTACGGCTATGGAAGAACCAGAAGTGAACCAGCCTTTGGGCCTGTGCTTAGGAGGAGAATGAGGTTGCTGCTCAGGGCAGATTGGGCTGACGCGGCCTGCTTTTCTGCTTTGGTCATCTCTCCACCGCGTAGCTTTAGTCTCAGTTTATGTAAGATGACAGTCTGTTACTAAATGGGGCTAGTTACACCAAGCATTTCAGCTGTCCTCATGTTGTACATGTGGAGTGCTTCTGCCGCTAGAAGGTACTTGGTCTCCTCTGTGGTGAGGCCCTTGTGGGGTGTGGGGCCAGCATCTCTCAGCCCTGCCTGTGGCTCAGAGCACTGAATGCTCTCCTAGGTCTGTTTTGTGATCAGAGAATTCATGATGGCATGGGTAGCTTTAGCTTTCCCCACTGGGACCTTGTCCATACCGTCAATGGCTGATGACAAGGACATGCCAGGGGAGGATACAGTGGCCTGTCCTTTCTCCACCTGCACCAGCTCCATGAGCGAGGTACTGATACTTGCAGTCTGGAACCACTGGCTTCCAGGGCATGCTGCCCATGACTGACGGAGGAGGAGTCCTGGGTCCTCCAGGGCATCATCATTGCTGAATGTATGCTGATATATCCCAGGCAGAGACATCTCGCCTGGAGGCCCTTTAGGCTCAAGAGCGGCTACTTCCTAGTTGTCTTGAACCATTGAAAGACTGGGCTCAAGGTGCTTTTTCTACACAGAATTCTGAGCTGAGTCCCTGCCACCACAGTGAAATATGTGACAATTATGCCAACAGACAGCTGTTGTCCTGATGCTACCAATTAGCAGAACTTCCCAGGAAGAGTCCATCCAGAGATTTTGTTCACCTGCTGCCACCATGGAGCTGCCTACAGCTTGAAGTCTGACACTAAAAGTGGCTCCAAGGAACCACATGTCCCAAAAGATTATGGTGCAGTTTGGACTGTGGGAGAGTGGTGGTGACACTGAAGTTTCTCCGTAGGCCAGGAGACACTGGCTGCCAGGCTGGCTGGCAACCTTGGTGATAATTCTTACATGTTTTTCTTATGTATTTTATACATACCTGGTTATTGTATCTTACATATTTTCCTCTAAAGGCATTGACAACTTTGAAATGTCACATAGGCTACAGGTGTATTGCCAACTAAGGAAGGTGTTTTTCATCCCTGTTCCCTCTGAACTGACTTCTTCTTCCCACCAAAGGTTCAATGCCCTCATGCTGCCTTCTTGTTGTCTGAAGTTCCTTATGTACCACTCTACCAGTGTCTGCTTATCCCCAGAAGAGCCTAGGTCCAAAACTGATCTCCCCTGGCCTCCATCGAGCACAGCATCTTTGTTCTGTCAGTCAGTAGAATAGTAGCAAAGTAAGTTAGAGGAAAATGCCTTATTTGAGATATTCTCCTATGGAAGCACATTGCTATTGTGTTGCCAGCCATACTTCCCTCCCATATGACAAAAGAATAGGAACCGTTAACTGGGTACCTTATTTCTTAAGCATTGTAACGGAAACAATTTTAGATTTAGAAATCTGCAACTCTGAATTATAGAATAAAGACTAATTTATAGCACCTTAAGATACCTTCTTATTTGGAAAAACAACATATACTAATTTACAGTATATACTCAAGTATAAGCCGAGTTCTTTCGGCACAAATTTTGTGCCAAAAAAACTCGGCTTATACTCGAGTATATATGGTAATAATATTTTTTTTAATATCTTTTAGGCGCTAAATACTGGTGACAAACAATATTAAAGACACTGTCTTTGGCTCAATGCCCATAGCTCAGAGAGTAGAACACCAGCTACATACACTGAGGCTGGTGGGTTTGAGCCCAGCCCAGGCCTACTAACGAACAAAGACAACTGCAACCAAAAAATAGTGCCCAATGGTGGGCACCTGTAGTCCCAGCTGCTTGGGAGGCTGAGGCAAGAGAGTAACTTAAGCCCAAGAATTGGAGATTGCTGTGAGCTGTGATGCTTCAGCACTCTACTAAGGGCAACATAGTGAGATTCTGTCTCAAAAAAAAAAAAAAAAAAAAAAAAAAAGACACAATCTTTATCTTTGGAGCTCATTTGCTAGAGGGACATAGAAACAAGATGTATTTCACCAGCATATAAATTAAGACAACATAGAAAAAGGAGTGCTTACACCTCTTTTGGAATTTTGCTAGTTGCACAGGGAATTTGGTATTTGTGCTGAACTTGGAAAGCTTGATTGGGAAGATCAAGACGAGATTTTATGGTGTAAGATTCAGTGAAGGCTTCTTTTATTTCTCACTGACAATTTATGGGAATGCTATTATCAGAGTTCTGTTCTAGAAAATGGCCATGCAAAATATATCAGAATCTGGAGAGTGTGTTGATGGGATGCTGGTGTGGATTGTGCAGAAGGAGTTAGGGATGGTTTCCTGTTAGAAGAACAGGTTGGAAACTTGTCTTGGGGTTGTGTTTTCCCACTTTATGCTGTTAGAATTATTGTTTATATGCTTACTTTTAGCTGGAATTGAATAGTGACAGAGATTTTGGGAGACTAAAGCTCTCCCTCCTGCTATTATGCCTCATTACCACCACTGCCAACAACAGAATAAAAGGTCTGGCAATGGAAATAAAATTCAGGAAACAATTTCAGTACATTATGCAGAGAGAATCAACAGTACTTAATGAGGGGAAAAAGAATCTTGGCTGGGAAAAGGTTCACAAGAAGGTGAAAATTAAACCAGACTTTGGGGCTTGGTAGGATTAACCAAAGGACAGTCTGACTCTGGATTTTAGGCAGGTAAAAGGGCAAGAAGGTTGTCATGTTCAGGCCCTCAGGATGCCTCAGGCTGGCTGAGGCAGTTACAACTGGGAAATTCTGTATGGCTTTAGTACAAAGAGAGGAAAGGTTATGATATTGGTTGGATCAAAAATGTATATGGGCTAGAATTTTAGATTTATACTGGTGGTAGTGGGGAACCACTCAGGATTTTGATAATAAGAATTTTGCAGTCAAAACCAATATTAGGAAGATAAATTTTTAAGGAGCACCCAGGATATATTGAAAGTTTTAGAGCCCAATGCAGATACTCCAAGTAAGACGCAGTTGCAATTTTTACTCCTAGGATATGGAGGACTCATTGTATAAATGAGAATTTGAGAGGTTGTCCAGGTTCACCCAGATACAAAATGATACTGTCAGGACCTGAACCCAAGAATTCTTTGTTTTAAAGGTCATGCTTTTCCAGTGCTATCTTGAAATCAGAGAAAATGAAGATGAGGCAGGAGGAATTTGACAATTACAAAGTCAAAGATGAAATTCAAGAAAGCATTATCTATCAAGATATATAAGTAGAAGCCAATTTTCAGGGAATTACAGAGGAAATGAGTAACAATGAAATGACTTCTCAAGCTATTACTGTAATGATTGAATAGTATGTTAAGCTAATTACTTCCTATGCAAATATTTCATTTCCTGTCTAACTGTCCAAAAGTCCTGTGTCTGATACAACTTTTGCTGTCATCCATCCCTTTTCTGCTCAAGGCACTACTTGTTTCGTTTTTTTCTTTTTTAGGCTTCCCAATATAGTGGTTGGTGGCTAAGCGTCATGTGACATGTGTTTGGTCAGTTTTTCTTCTTGGGTTCATTCAATGATGAATTTGTATTGATTTTGACAAAGACAAAAATTGACCTTTGGAATGACTCTATCCTAACAAGCTTAGTAAACACAATAGAAACAGCAAAATCTATACATCTTCTCACTTGCAAAATAAAACCATGGGTTCATTCCAAATGAGTGTAATAAAATAATTAACAAAATAAACATATGATAAAATCTTATATTGTCATTTAAAAATCTTTTAGTAAACAAAGGCTGTTTGTTAATTGGCTTAGAATCAGAGAGTCAACCTTTGAAACCTTTAATTCCTTGAATTAAAGAATGTATTTATTTCTTTTTAAATTCAAGCCTTAGGAATTTTTTCTTTGTTCCAATGTGTTCGGCTCTCATCATATTAATGCCAGTTGTATGCCTCGTGTTTTATCTTTGATCAGGGCATCATTGCAGAATATAACAAAATCAATGATGTAAAGGAAGATGATGACACAGAGAAATTTAAAGAAGCCATTGTGAAATTCCATAGGCTGTTTGGGATGCCTGAGGAAGAGAAACTTGTCAACTATTACTCTTGCAGCTACTGGAAGGGGAAGGTCCCCCGTCAGGGTTGGATGTACCTCAGTATTAACCATCTTTGCTTTTATTCTTTTCTTATGGGAAGGGAAGGTAAGTTATCTAGAATTTCAGGAGGAAACTTTGTAAAGTCTCCTGCAGCTTGCCCTGAACTCATTAAGTTACATCAAAATATGTACTCAGCCCTACTATGAAGCTAAACTATAGCTTTCACATGAAGGCTATAACCCAACTATACCACAAAACTATGGGGAAAGGACCAAGGAAGGGGAAGGGAGGG
>CAUYPK010065496.1:0-16517 GCA_963574355.1 Loris lydekkerianus
AAAAACTAAGCTGAGGGAGTCAGAACAAAGAAAAGTCAGCCAGTTTACATTTAAGGTAGCCATTGCTAGCAAGGTTCTTCCCTTTTCTGAAATTGTAGCCTATTGGGGATACAGTTTACAAAAACCCTGCTGGGTCTGGGATCACTCTGAGGAGAATAATGATCACAGAAAAGTCTATGACAAGTCCTAGAAAAAGATACATCTTCTAGGGCGTTTCCTACCCATTAAACAAGCAAAGCAGATACCCATTGCAGAGATTTGCATTTGCCTGGGGCAGAGACCAAGGGAGTAGCTCGAGCTCTGAGATATGGGCAGAAGAGCTCATAACCCTTATAGCAGAGGGAAATCCTCTGTGGTGGTGATGGGAGGAAAATGCTTCTCTCCCACTGATCCCTTAGAGGAGATGAACGCTGGTGGCGTTTTACTCCACAGAGAACTGGTGTAGCTTAACACCTCCCTAGAAATCTGTGTGTGTGACCTCAAGCAGGAGACTCTCCCAATCCAAGGCTCAGATTTCAGATTACTGAAGGCTACCCTTAAGGTTAATTATAATAAAAATAGAATCTGGTATGATCAATCTAATCGGAGAAACTGCTGATGTCTTTGTTCCCTCCCTCATCTTACCCTCTAGGCAAATAGACTTCAATAAAATCAGAGTGGAGCAAACAATCTGGGCCATTGCCAGAAGCCCAGGGCAGGGCAATGGACCCCTGGCTCCCACTTTTAATTCTACTTTATGTCTCTTGTCTTTCTTTACCATCATGTCTAACTCTATATTTCTTCAGTGGATCGCCACCTGTTTCCACAGGTCTCAGGGGACGCTGCTCTCAGGGGTGGGAACTGACGGAAAAACACTGGAAGATATTGGCCTGGGGAAAGACTTTATGAAGAAGACTGCCATGGCAATTGCACCAATAACAAAAATAAACAAATGGAACTTAATTAAACTGAAAAGCTTTTGTACAGCTAAGGAGACAACAACCAAAGCAAACAGACAACCTGCACAATGGGAAAGGATATTAGCATATTTTGAATCAGACAAAAGCTTGACAACTAGGATCTATAGCAAGCTCAAATTAATCCACATGAAAAAAGCCAACAATCCCACATTTCAATAGGCAAGAGAGATGAATAGAACGTTCTCTAAAGAAGACAGACAAATGGCTAGCAAACATATGAAAAAATGCTCATTGTCCCTAATTATTAGAGAAATGCAAATCAAAATCACCTGAGATATCATCTTACCCCAGCAATAATGGCCCACATCACAAAATCTCAAAACTACAGATGCTGGCGCGGATATGGAGAGAAAGGAACACTTTTACACTATTGGTGGGACTGCAAACTAATATAATATTTTTGGAAGGAAGTGTGGAGAAACCTCAAAGAACTCAAGCTAGACCTCCCAATTGATCCTACTGGGCATCTACCCAGAAGAAAAAAAACCCTTTTACCACAAGGACACTTGCACTAGACTGTTTATTGCAGCTCAATTTACAATCGCCAAAATGTGGGAACAGCCTAAATGCCCACCAACCCAAAAATGGATTAACAAGCTATGGTATATGTATAGCATGGAATACTATTCAGCCATTAAAAAAAATGGAGACTTAGTTTACAGCCTTTGTATTGACCCAGATGGAAGTGGAACACATTATTCTTAGTAAAGCATCACAAGAATGGCGATGCATGAATTCTATGTATTCAAATTTGATATGAGAACAATTAATGACAATTAATGACACAGTGGGGGTGTGGGGGAAGGGGAGAGCAGAAAGAGAGAGAAGGAGGGAGGGGGTGGGGTCTTGGTGTGTGACACACCTTTTGGGGGCAAGGCACAATTGTGAGAGGGACTTTACCTAACAAATGCAATCAGTGTAACCTGGTTTCTTATACCCTCAATGAATCCCCAACAATAAAAAAAGAAAAAGAAATGGGGCTAGTTATCCATATGGAAGGAAAAAATGATTAATTCGATAAGTGTTTATTATCCATTTTTTGGGAAAAAAAAATGTTGAATCACTACATCAAAACATGTTTCAAAATTCCAGGTTAGCTAAAGATTTATTTACATAGAAAAAATTTTGGAACAATACAATCTACAGTGGATGGGATCTTCTTAAGCAAGAGAGTTAAGAGCATTTAAGGTGAATTTAAATATCTTGTTAGCAACAAATTACACGTTGATACTTTATATTCAGTCAAGGCTTCTTCCTTATACTCCAGCCTTAGGGTATATGTTTAACTATGTACTTCATATTTCTGTTTAGAAATCTAATAGCAACCAAAATTATCCTTTTATAATGTAAGTCACAATTTTTACTTTCCTACTCAAAACTCTCCAAGGTCTTTCTTGTCATTTTCAGGGAGGAAATGCTCTTACCATGGCCCATAAGCCCCTATACAATCTGGCCCCATTTATTAACTCTCTGTCCTCAACAAGCCTTTTCTATGCTTGTGACAGTCCAGTCTGGACTGTTGGCATTCCGTGAATAAGCAATATGCTTCAATCGCAGGGCCTTTCCACTTGCCATCATTTCTGCCTAGAATTGTCTACCAAATAACCATTTTTTATTTTTATTCTCTTTCCTCCTTCAGATTTCTGCTCAAATGTGATCTAATTAGAGAGGGTTTCCTTAACTGTCCTACCTAAATGAGCAACTATTTTCCTCTGTAGTACCACCTGCTACACATTTACTAACCATTCTTACCAGAACAACACTTTGTAATGGCAGAGATTTTTTGTTCACCACGATATCTCCCTGACACCTGGAACAGTGCATAATTCACAGTAGACACTCAATAAAATTGTTGTTAAAAAGAGAAAGAGAGAGAATTCCAAAAGCTAAAGAAGAGAAGACAACCATGATGTTCCACACTAAGAATACAATGTCTCAAGCAAGTAGTTTATGAGCACCATGTGGCTATTTCCTGTTTCCTTGCTTCTGGTTATATTCTTACAGTAAACCCATTACTTAAACTATTTACAATGAAAACATAAGTATGGCTTTAAATTAATCCTTACATTTGTATATTTAATATAGCACATAAAATACTTTCATATACATAATTCACTTAACGACAGGGGTGCATTCTGAGAAATGTGTTGTTAGGTGATTTCATCATAGTGCAAACATCATAGAGTACATGTATACAAACCCACATGGCGTAGCCTATTACACACCTAGGCTATAAAATAGCCTAATTCTACTAAGCTACACACCTATTCAGCAGGAACAGCACTGAATACTGTGGGCAACTGTAACACAATGGCAAG
This sequence comes from Loris lydekkerianus, assembly GCA_963574355.1. NCBI lineage: Eukaryota > Metazoa > Chordata > Mammalia > Primates > Lorisidae > Loris > Loris lydekkerianus. The sequence continues at coordinate 3,278 of CAUYPK010065496.1, forward strand.
TATTTGTGGATCTAAAAATAGTAAAGGCAATTCATTGCACTAAGATATTAGAACATTAATAGGCAATAGGAACTTTTCAGGTCCATAATAATCTTATGGGACCACCATTGTATTTGTGATCTATCGATGACCAAAACATTGTTATGTGGCCTATGACTATATATTATCATATGTGATCTTCCCAATGACCTAAGAGATAGATATTATAGGCATTAATATCCCTAATTCTTTTCATATGTGGAAACTGAAATTCAGAAAAGTTATGTCACTTGTCCATGAAACAAGACTGGTGTTTGATAGCTCCTCTACTGACCGTTCTATTCTTAATACTAGTGTGCATGGGAACTACCGTAGAGCTTAAAATTCATATACCTATGCTCCAACCCATAAATTCTGAGTCAGCCAGTTTGAATAAGAACCTGGCTTGGTCATTTCCTACAAATTTCACAGAAGTTTCTCATGCATTTCGCCAGTTAAAAACCACCTTCTTATACAATTCTACTATATATCACTTCCTTTCTCAAAACTAATTGATGGCTTTCATCTTGCTCAAAATAAAATCCAAAATGTTCTGTATGGCATTCAAAACCCTTTGAATAACATAACAACAGTCCCATGTTATCTTTCCAGTCATTACACACATACAAAGCTGCTACCTAATGCTGCCTTCATTCCCTAATCATGCCTCCCCCTCCCTTCCCTGTGCTTTTGTTCATGTTGTTCCCCTGAAATAACACTCTTTCTTCTCTCACAATATACTCGAGTGCAGTATTTCTCTAGCCTTCAAAGACCAGTTCAAAAATCACTACATTCTTGAAGTCTTTGCAAAATTTTACTTGTGTTAAAGTTACTAACATCTCTGTCTCCTCCATTATACTGTATTATAAACTCCTGGAGACCAGGGATTACACTGTGCTTATCTTTGTATCTCCCATGACAACAAGCACTTGCCTTATATAATAAATATATATATAGAATTAAGGTTCTTAAAATGATTGCTCTCTTTTTTAAAAGAGCAGTGTAACACTATATGTGTCCCATGTGGGCTGGCAGAAACTGATGAAAGCTGTTATTTAGAAATGGTGCTGGGAGCGCTACTCTAAGCTGTCTAGCTGCCGGGGCTCATTCCTTCCTTCATTCAACAAATTCTTACCTCCCAGAGCCTGTGCTTAGCAATGGAGTTAAAAGCTAAGACCCTGCATTCACAATTGGCAACTGCTAAAGAAAGTCCCCTAAGGTGAAAGTCAGTCGTGAGAAAAAGTGCTGAAAGCTGCTATCATAGAAAAAGGTTGCCAAGTGGTATCTAACAGAAAAGCTACCAGGAAGAAAAACAAAAAAAGCCCTCAGCTGGAGCATCTAGATCAGCAGTTCTCAACCTGTGGGTCATGACCCACAGGAACTGTATTAAAGGGTCGCAGGGATTGAGAACCACTGAGCTACATGGTCAGGCTGCAGTCCCTGCATGCTCTGTGTTTCCAACTCACACAGCCCTGGAAGGAGAAAGAGCCATTTCCACTGTCTACTTAACAGGTGGAGAAGACAGTGACCATGAGAATTTCAATATAATTTCCCTCCAGAAAATCTGCAGAAACTCAGTGACGCCTATAGTTATTTATAAAGGCTGGATTACTCTTTTGGGTTCATGGCAGAAGGCATAAATCTGGAAAAGAAGCCTGCATCTCTCTCTCTCTTTCAATATAACCTATTAGATTTCTATAAAACTACACTTTAATCTCTTATTACAAAGCCCATCAAAAGCCAACAACATGAACCCTATATTGAATCCTATCTATTACATGTTTTCTCCTTAGAGTGAAGTTTTTATTTAACAGTGGCACTTTTTGGAACCGGATTGAGAATAACATTAAGAAAAGATTATTACTCTGTAAATAAACACTATCTTACCAAGTCTTCCTTTCCTGACTGGTACAAAATATAACTGTACTCTCTGAGCCTAAAGAAATCATGATGGCAACAGAAGATACTGTCAGTCCTTACAGATAAGTGGACAAAAATTATAGTGTAAACTTCAGATAGAATTACCGGTGCAACAATTGTGGAGACTCACATAGGGATTTCAAGTGGACATGCATGGAGAACAGAAACAGGAAAAGTGCTTCCCATAAACTAACAGGTGTTGAGCACTATTCCCAAGAACCTGGAGCTGGTTGATACCTAAAACCAAGCTTACGTGAAATTGAAATAGAACCTGATCAGATGAAACATACATAGATGGGTGTGTGTGTGTGTGTGTGTGTGTATGTATATGTATATATATTTTTTCTTTTTTTATTGAGACAGAGTCTCACTATGTCATCCTCAGTCGAGTGTTGTTGCGTCACAGCTCACAACAAACTTAAACTCTTGGGCTGAAGTGATTTTCTTGCCTCAGCTTCCTCAGCTTGTCTCAGTAGCACAAGTAGCTGGGATTACAGACACCTGCCACAACACCCAGTTATTTTCTTGTTGCAATTGTTTTCTTGTTGTGCTGGCCCAGGTTGGGCTCAAATCCGCCAGCCTCAGTGCATGTGACTGGCGCTGTAACCACTGTGCTAAAGGTGCCAAGCTGAAAACATATTTTTTAAAATACAAACTTGGACAGTTCTAGCAGGAGTTGGTGGATCTCTATTTTAATGCTTCAGCACCGACATGACTCAGGTTATCTGTGGTTCTCTGACTTTTGCTCCTGTAATCAACTGCCTGCCTCAGGCAGTTTCAAAACAAAACAAAACAAAACAAAATTCAAAGAAAGAATGTCACTACCCAGCAAATGGCTGTTGCATCTATGTGGACAGAGCCATCATGGCATCCTCTCCAAGGACACTGTCCTGGCTACACTGGAGAGAGCACCGAATCCAACAATCCCCAGTTAACTGTAGACAAGCTGGCAGTCTCATGGCACTGTACAGACCTATCATATGCAAGGAACTGCCTAGAATTGCTTCCCTGGCAAGTACTGTGGCCAGTTCCACAAAGACGGAGCAGCATCTCTTCTTTAGCAACACCAGGCACTAAAATGCATTATTCTCAGCTCTGGGAGCTCAGCCCAAAATCAGAGGGAACAGGAAAAGTTCCACTTCTCAATCTGCTAAATCAAACTACTTTGAATTTCACTATATTTTTATGATGTATTTTAGTAGCTCTACTTAATCTTTTTAAATGGAACTATTTAGGTAAAATATATATATATATGTATATATATATATTTATTTTTGAGACATAGTCTCACTATGTTATCCTGGGTAGAGTGCTATGAAATCACAGCTCACAGCAACCTCTAACTCTTAGGCTTACGCAATTCTCTTGCCTTAGCCTCCTGAGTAGCTGGGACCATAGATGCCTGCCACAATGCCTGACTATTTTTTTGTTGTAGTTGTCCTTGTTGTTTAGCAGGCCCGGGCTGGGTTCAAACCCACTTGCCTTGGTATACACCGCCAACGGGCTACACACTCCACTATGGGCGCCGCCCTATTTAGGTAAAATCTTAACCACAATTGGATAGCAGACATCCTTATGTTCTCTTCTGATGTATGCAGTAGTTTCTTTGTCCCAAAATTAGCCCCAAAGAAATCCTATTAGACACAAAGGGACTCACATTTTACCTCACAAAAATATAAACAAAAGTCCCAAAGCTGCAGATGCTGATGCAGATGTGGACAGAAGAAAGCCTCTTTGGAGACTCTTTGGAAAGAAGTAAGGTAAATCCTCAAAGATCTCAAATTAGACCTCCCATTTGATCCTGCAATCCCATTACTAGGCATCTACCCAGAAGATAGAAAAATCATAAAGACATCTGCACTAGATTGTTTATCACAGCTAAATTTACAATCACCAAGATGTGGAAACAACCTAAATGCCCATAAACCCAGGAATGAATTAACAAACTGATATACGTATACCATAGAATACTATTCAGCCATCAAAAAAGATGAAAACTTTACATCTTTTATAGTATCTTAGATGAAGCTAAAACACATTCTCCTCAGTAAAGTATCACAAGAATGGAAAAGCAAATATCCAATACTAATATGAAGCCAGTAAGTGACCTAACAAGCCCACATAAGAGAAAAACTCAAATCAATTCAAGGTGGGGGTGCTGGGGGAGAGGAAACAAGAGAGAGGAGAGGGAAGCAAACTGGGGTGCTCCCACTTAACAGGCACAATGTAAGGGTATATGGCACACCTTTCAGGTGCGGGACACAACTACAAGAGGGACTCTACCTAACAAAAGCAAACACTGCAACCTAGTTGTTTGTACCCTCACATTAACCTGAAATTTTTTTTTTCAGTAAACAAAATTCCCCATGCTATCTAAAAGAAAATTTGGGGGGTATTTTTGTTTAGGTAAAAATGTTAGATACCTTCTAGCAATTAGATACCTTCTAGGAATTAGTTAGCATTTGGACTGGTTGTTTAGAATCTTACATAATCTATTCTCAGGAGAGGACAGTTTGGCTACTGACAAAAAAGATAGGCAGAAAAATAAAGGCAATTGTTTTTGGGTTGTGCTCTGGGTGAAAAGAAGTGGGAAAAAGATGAGACATTGCAAACTATAGCACTGGCCACCTGCTACAAAGCCCATTCTCCACTATACAGTTTAAAGATTATTAAAAACAAATTTACTTTCTGCATCATCTCCTGAAGACATCGCACAGAACTGCAACTCTTATTTTGGAGGCAAGTGGCGTAACAATGGAGAAGAAAAGGACGAACACAGAAAAACAAGTGTCTTTAATGCACAAATGAGCAACTTAAAATGTCTACTAATTTTGCAAATTTATCAAACTGTGTTAAAACCTGTTTGCCTTCATTGACTCAATTATCAATTTAGAGAAATTTTATCTTTAAGGGATTATCTTGACTTGTATAAACCCAAAAGTGTAGTATCTCAGAAAGTCCCTGGCTATCCCACACATTTACACAATTTTCACACCTCATCAATAACACTGTTTCCTCATAGCCTGGTAAGAATTATGATCTACATCTGCATAGTCATGGAAAGTCACTGATACTTTTTGAACAAAGGAATGATGTAATCCAATTTTCACTATAAGCCTCCTTCATTTCATGGAGAATGAATGTCTAATGAGGGGGTGAATTGTGGTAGATAAAGGTTGAAGGGGTGGAGGAATGATGCTCTTATAAAAGACTGGATAAAATGTTACTGCAGTGGTACATACGAAAAGAATCTTGGATAATAATCTATGCTCAGATTATGGACAAGTATGGTAGCAGCAGGAAGAAAAAATGAATTGCAGAAATATTTAGAAAGTAAAATTGACATCACTTGGCTTTGCACAGCATATGGAAAGCAAGGGTGAGAGAGCTCTTAAGGATATCTAGCTGATTTCTGGTTAGAGGAATAAAATAAATGGTAATTCCATTTATATTAAGAAAAGAGACTCTAGAATAAGAGAACTAGGTTTTAGGAGAAGAGACATGATCTGCTCTGAGTGTGAGATTCATACTGACTTTAAGTTAGAGCTCAAAGAAGGAGTGTTTGGCACACAGTTAAAAGAGGTGATGTTTTCATTATTATTATAACCATCCCCAATCTCCCACATTTTGTAGCATGTAGGGCTCCTTCTCACATCCAGGTACTCTTCCACCTGGGATACTGTGGCTGATACGGATGTAGTGTCAGGGTCTCCTCATGAATTATGGATGAAATGAGAAGATCCCTGAATTTCTTGCTCTGGGCTGAGCTGAAAGCTGTATTTCAGGATATCGTCTACATATGTCAGGAATAACAGAATCTAAAATCCTAGATAAGGACTTGGACTTGTTATAATGCTCTCCACTCCAAAGTTCTTGTACTTGTGTAGCTTGCTTCTTCCCAGACTATCTTTCCCAGTATTTTTACATCAAAAGCAGGGGATTCTCTCTTATTTACCAGGCAGGTCCCTCCTCAAACCCAGGTACACAAGCAGAAAATCTAATCACTATTCAACTGCTTTACTTTACAGAAGGGAGAAATATTGGGAGTTTGTGAAATCAAAATGTTCTTCTACCTAATCTTCACTGACCCTTTGTCAGACATTTGAAACAAAAATGTACTATCTAAACTCTAACTACAGTATGATTTTTCCTTATCTTCTTCCAAAGGCAGAAAATCAAAATATTCTGTAGGAAATTTCACAACACACAAAGATGTATTCATATTATTCATTTCCTCATCAAATTGAAATATTCACAAATAGAACCTTAAAAGATCTCTTAAATACTAAGTAATTCACAAAGCATCTTCAGTGTATATCTACATAAATATGGCAGAGTCTCTCCTTGATCAGACTTTAGTCACACTTCTCTGAATCTTCTTTTCAATTAAACCTTGGCCTTTGCATTACCATATTTGTCTTTACATTGTTCAGTTAAACAAGAGTCCTGCTAAGTCAATTTAGGGAGAATAATTTATCCTTGATATCTGAACATCTTGGCCTGCCTTCAGCAAGAATCCTGTCAAGTAAGTTTAACCAGAATCCCTCATACTCATGATGTTTCTTCTCAGTAATTTTTCATCCACTGACCCCAGCCCTAATCATTGGATGTAAGTACCCAGTTGTCCAAGCTGTATTTAGAATTGAGTACACTGTCCAGAACGAGGTCTCTTTTTCCCTATTGCAGTAGTTTCGGAATAAAATCCATTTTCTACCACTTCACTGTCCTGCTCTTTGACAATGTAAAACTATCCATATATAGTTTATATAGATACATGCACATAAAGGAAAACATAGAAGTTTATTTTTTAATTCACTTTAAAACGAATACTAAAGGGCACATCAATTCCCTAGAAGGGATAGTTAAACACAATTCCTTACCCATTTATTGATAACCTTTGTAATATGACTTTGTAGCACTTCCCATCAAAAGACATAGTTTATTCCCCCTATTCCTTGAGTCTGGACTAGCTTTATGACTTGTTTTGGCCAAAAGAGTCCAAGAGAAGTGACATTATGCCAGTTCCAAGTCTATACCTCAAAAGGCCTTTGCAATACTTCCACTGTCTCGCGGGGCCCCTGCAATTATCACAGGAACAAGGCTAAATTAGCCTGCAGCAACATAAATGAGACACAAAACCCAGTAGCCCCTATTGCCTCAGGCAAGAGCTGGTTACCCTCATAAGCAAAGCCATCTAGTTAACCTGAAACTGATCATAAAAGCATAGGGGAGCCAAAGTGAGATGCCAATCACCCAGTTGATCCCAGCCTAAACTGCTGAGCCACAAAATAGTGACCTAAGTAAATGGTGGTTGTTTGAGGTCATCAAACGGTGAGAATCTCCCTAAACTGTACAATGACTCTCCCTAAACTATTGGCAATGACAGACTGCCAGGTAACCGCCAGGCCTCTTCCTGTTTTCATCCTAAAACAAAGCTTACCAGTTGATAGAACTCCAGCCACAGACAAAGCTCTCGGTCAGACTCCAAAAGAAGTATTTAACAGATTTATCGAATAGTGATGGAAATTCATGTCAACTCCCAATAATTTATTTATTCTTAAATAAACACAAACATGAAGAATTTCCAGACATATGAGAAAAAGCAGGAGCAGGGAAGAAAAAAATAAACACAAAAAAATAAGTAAAATTAATTCCAGAGATAATTCCCAAAGATAATTAATCTCAAAGAATATTCTGGGAAAAGAAGATTTTAAAAATGACTAGACACAGAGATAGAGAAATGTAATGCTGGTATATGTTATTTGGTTTTGTACTGTGGAATCATAATAAATTAGTTTATTGAAGGGGCTTTTTTTTTTTATTTAAATGGGCCTATTTAGAAGAATTTTAGATTTACAGAAAAGTTGCCAAGATAGTTCCTATACACCACTCACCCAGCTTCCCCTATTATTAACATCTTACACTACATGGCACATTTGTCCCAACTAAGGAATGGATACTTGGACATTACTATTAACTACACACTTTACTTGGATTTCATTAGTTTCATCAGTTTTTTGCTAATGTCTTTTTTTGTTCCAGGATTCCATTCAGGATATCATATTGCATTTGGTTATCATGTTTTCTTACTTCCTTCTGGTGACAAATTTACAGACTTTATTTTTGATGCCCTTACATTTTGAGGAATAATTTTGCAGATTGTCCTCCAGTTTGTGTTTGGCTGATGTTTTTGCCATGGTTAGACTGATATTATGGATTTTGGAAGGAAGACTGCAGAGGTGAAATGTGATTGTCATTGCTCCAGTTAGGGGTATGGCGAATCAACGTGATTTACCACTGATGATGTTAACCTTATCACCTAGCCAATTAGCTTTTTCTTCTTTCCATACTCCATTCTTTAGAAACACGTCACTAAGCACACCCCATGCTCAAAGGATGAAGACTTAAATTTGCACTCTTTAAGAGAGAAAACTTTATACAAATTATTTAGAATTCTACATGTGATACTTTTCTCTTCTTCCTATTTATTTATGCAACTATTAACTTATATCAGTATAGATTCATGGGTATGTAACTCTGGGTTAAACTGAACACTATCACTATTTATTTTGTTGCTTAAATTGTGCCAGCTTTGACCATTAGTATCTCTTTCAGGTTGGTTCCTATGTCCTTTTGACACCTCCATGAACACTTCCTTACTTTCAGGCACTACAAATACACTCCAGGTATATCATGAATACTTATTAGCTTGGTGCCAGAATCAACTATTTCTGCAAGGATTCCTGGTTCCTGTTTCTGAAGAATGGTACTATAAACCAAATATCTGGGTATTGGTTTTGCTTATTGTTACTGGGATATCACTACTTCTACAACCTCTCAGCTTAGAACTAGGAAATATCCATATATACACACGTTTAAAATTATTTCTGTATCTATCTAGCTGTATCTATATTAAGTTAAACATAATTTCATGCTGATGTCTCCAAATCTAATTCAGTATCACATGTTTCATTCTAGCCTTCCATCCTTGTTTATTAAAAACTTTCTTCCCAACAGCAAGAAAACAGGTCCTATCAGCCACCATGTGTTTACTTATTTGTTAGTTTCCAATATACATGCACAGGAATTTCAAAATTGATAACCAATATCCCGGTGAGAACCAACTTTCCCAACTAGAATATAGCATTTATGCATTTTTGGTTTTAGTCTGCAGTTCCCAATCAAAACTGTTTTCCAAAGTTATTTCAGTAAGCATCCCTTCAGTGTGGTCACACCAAGCAGCTGTTACACATCTGTAGGTTCTTTTGCCCTCCTCTGTATTCCCTTCTGAGATCCCTCATACTCTTGATTGATTTGATTTGTATATATTAAGGTGTACATGCTGTAGAGGCCTACACATCATGAAAAATACACAGCACCATATGTGCTCTACTACAGAGTTCAGTTTCATCACTAAAACTCCCCCAACCTCCCCTAATCAAACATTCCCCCTTCCTCAAATCTCTGGTCACCACTGATCAGCTTTCATTCCTGTTTTGCCCTTTCTAGAATGCCAAACAAATGGAAACATTTAGCATACAGCCTTTCCAGTCTAGCTTCTTTAACTCAGCAAAATGCATTTACAATACATTTATATGTTGTAGCATTAATAGTTCCCTGCCTGGGAGACGAAAGCAGGTGGATCGCCTGAGCTCATAAGCTCAACCTTATGAGGCCAGAGCCAGAGTGAGACCCCATATCTAAACTAGCCGGTGTTGTGGTGAGCAACTGTAGTCCCAGGTACACAGGGAACTGAGGCAAGAGGATCACTTAACCCCAAGGGTCTGAGGTTGCTGTGAGTTGTGATGCCAGTAGGGGACTGAGTAGGACTCTGTCTCAGGAAAAAAAAAAAAAAAAGCTTACTGCTACTTATCACAGAATAAAAATCCTATGCATATAACACTTGTAGTACCAGAAAGTAATGAAGGTGTGTCAAAAGGTGTTTATCCATTCACCTGTTGAAGGGTTTCTTGGTTGCTTCCAGTTTTTGACAATTATGAATAAAGCTGGCAACTGTGAATATGGACCTATTCACAAATACCCACACATATGGGTGTATGTTTTCAGTTTTCAGTCAACACAAAACTGGGTGGTCTTGCTGAGCCATGTGATAAGTCTGTTTAACTGTATAAGACATTGCTAAACTGCCATTTAGAGCGGCTTTCAAATTGTCTTCCAAACTGGCATTTGCATTCCCACCAGCAAGTATGAGATCAGCAGCACTTGGTATTGACAGTTTTTTTTAACCTTAACCATTCTAAGAAGTATGTAGTAGTATGTCACTGTTTTAACTTTCATTCACCTAATGAGAAATAATATTGAGCATCTTTTTATGTGGTTTAATTGCCATCTATAAATCTTTTTTGAAGTGCCTGTTCAGATCTTTTGTCCATTTTTTAAATTGGTTGTATTTGTTGAACTTTTAAAAATTCTTTAAATATTTTGGAAATACATTCTTTAATATATATGTAACTTGCAAAAGTGTTCTCCCAGGTATGATCTGTCTTTTCATTCTTTTAACGGTATCCTTTGCAGAGTAAGAGCAAAAGTTTTAAATTATGATAAAGTCTAAATTAATCAATTCTTTCTTCCATAGATTGCAAGACTGTCTCCAAACAGAAAGTGAGTTCTTATAACCATATGTAAGTTAAACATATTAAGTTAAACATAATTTCATGCTGATGTCTCCAAATCTAATTCAGGATCACATGTTTCTTTCTAGCCTCTCAGATAATTTTGAGAATATGATACAAGTTTCCTACCCTTTTGTCAATAAAAATAAGAAGGGGCGGCGCCTGTGGCTGAAAGGAGTGGGGCACCAGCCCCATATGCCAGAGGTGGCAGGTTCAAACCCAGCCCTGGCCAAAAACTGCAAAAAAAAAAAAAAAAAAACAAAGAAGAGAGATGAAGATGAGGAAAGAAGTACATTCCTACAGAGTGAGCAGCAAGGAGGCACTGGAGCCAAAACAGACCCCGGGAAACTCAGTGTGCAAGAGGACCAGGCAATAAAGCCTTCAAGAAAGATGGAGGAGAACACAGCTGTTCTCCATCAGTGGAGGCAGTGGTGATATAGGCGGCAGTGACAACCTACAGCTGTGGCGAGACAGCATCTGCCTTCTGGAGAGCTGACAAACACAACGGAAACATTGATCTGGTGCCACCCGGACCTCCATGAGAGATGCGCCGTGACAGCGATTGGCTCCAGCCAGGACCTCTGTGACAGCTGCGCCTTGACTGCAATCAGCTCCAGCAAGGACCTCCGTGAGCGCAGCAACCGCGATGGGTTCCTGCCTGGACCTCGGTAAGAGCTAAGCTGCAGGGCCTCTGCATGCCCTGACCAGGAACTGCAGGAGCCAGGCAACCCCACATCCTCCCTCCTGTACCCTCCCTGCCACACCAGCCCACTTATCTGGTCAGAGACTCTGGTAGCCACATGCCCTTCAGAGCCCTCCCTGCCTCTGCCCGGAGCCCTTCTCCAGTCCAGAGACTGCTGGAGCCTTGAGCTCTCTGTGCCGAACTCACTGGGCACCAGGCACTCCCAGAAACGTGTGCACCACCTCCCATGCTGTTGCTGGATCCAGGGGTGTCAGACTCTGGAGCTGCTTCCACAACCAGAACTCCTTGGCTGGGGCAGACCAGAGGAACTACACAGGGTCACTCCCTACAAAGATCCAGCAACGACAGAATGATCCCGCTTGGGTCTAATCTTGAAGAGACACCTCCCCAACTGTGAGGACGGCCAGAGGCAACAGTGAAAAACAATCATAAGGTGAAATCAACAGAAAAACTCTGGAAATATGAATAGTCAGAGTAGATCAACTCCCCTAAAGATCACTGGGGCAGACATAGCACAAGATCCTATGCACAAATAGCTGAGATGTCAGAAATCAAATTCAGAATCTGGATAACAAGTAAGACCGAATTAGAATTCCAAGCAGTAACCCAAAGATATCGCAAGAATTAAACGAATTCAAAGACCAAGTGACCAAAGATTTTGACACATTGAGACAAGAAGTTGCAGCCCTCAAAGATCTGAGAAACACAGTAGAATCCCTCAGTAACAGAATGAAGCAAGCAGAAGAAAGGATTTCTGACATTGAACACGAAGCTTTCGAATATTCCCAAACTCTCAAAGAGGAAGAGAAGTGGAGAGCAAAAACAAATCACACTCTCAGAGAGCTCTGGGATAATTCCAAGAAAACCAATATTCATCTTATACGGATCCCAAAAGCGACGAAGTGGCTTCACAAGGCAGAGAGTCTCGTCTCCATGAGATTATAAAGGAGAAATTTCCAGGCATGCCAAGAGATTCCGAAATTCAGATACCAGGCAGTTTCAGAATCCCAGCACAACTTAACCCAAGTAAGACATCCCCCAGACACATCATAATCAATTTCATTAAAGTCAATACAAAGGAGAAAATTCTGAAAGCAGCCAGACGAAAGAAAACCATCACCTACAAGGAGAAGAATAGTAGAATAACTGCACATCTGTTTGCAGAAACCATTCAAGCTACAAGAGGATGGTCATTGACTTTTAATCTCCTAAAACAAAATAACTTTCAACCCAGGATCCTGTACCCAGCTAAACTGAGTTTCATTTATGACAGAGAAATTAAATACTTTAATGACATTCACATATTGAAGAAATTTGCCATAACTAATCCAGCTTTCCAGGATATTCTCAGACCAATCCTTCATAAAGACCACGGTAACCCTCCACCACAAAAGTAAACCCACCCAGAAAATTTTGATCAAATTCCAATTTCCACAATCACAAAAGGATTAAAAATGTCCACCACACACTCTAAAGGCTTATCAATATTATCAAATATGAACAGTTTAAATTGTCCTCTAAAGAGGCACAGGTTGGCTGACTGGATACAAAAACTCAAGCCAGATATCTGCTGCATACAAGAGCCTCATCTTACATTAAAAGACAAATATAGACTCAAGGTAAAGGGATGGTCATCTATACTCCAGGCAAGTGGAAAGCAGAAAAAAGCAGGCATTGCAATCCTATTCGCAGACACAATAGGCTTCAAACCAACCAAAATAAGGAAGGATAAGGATGGACACTTCATATTTGTTAAAGGTAACAGTCAATATGATGAGATTTCAATTGTTAATATTTATGCACCCCACACGAATGCACCTAAATTTACAAGAGAAACTCTAACAGACATGAGCAACTTGATTTCCTCCAGTTCCATAGTAGTTGGAGATTTTAACACCCCTTTAGCAGTGCTGGATAGATCCTCCAAAAAGAAGCTAAGCAAAGACATTTTAGATTTAAACTTAAC
>CAUYPK010065497.1:0-33900 GCA_963574355.1 Loris lydekkerianus
AGCTATTTGTTTGTGCATGGGGTCTTGTGCTGTTTCTGCCCCATTGATCCTTGGGGGAGTTGATCTACTCTGATTGTTCATATTGCCAGAGTTTTTCTGTTGATTTCGCCTCATGATTGCTTTTCACCGTTGCCTCTGGCCGTCCTCAGAATTGGGGAGGTGTCTCTTTAAGATTAGACCCCAGCGGGATCACTCTATTGTTGGTGGATCTTTGTAGGGAGTGACCCTGTGTAGTTCCTCTGGGGCTGCTCTAGTTAGGGAGTTGTGGTGGTAGAAGCAGCTCTAGTGTGCAACACACCCGGATTCAGCAACAGGGCTGGGGGTGGTGCGCATGGTTCTCTGTGCCTGGCGCCCAGTGACTTTGTCACAGAGAACCCAAGGCTCTAGCAGTCTCTGGCCAGGAGAAGGGCTCTGCGCAGAGGCAGGGAGGGCTCCAGAGGGCACGCAGCTACCAAAGTCCCTGGTCAGATGGATGATCTAGTGTGGAGTCTGGGAGGACACAGGAGGGGGGACGCAGGGTTGCGTGTCTCCCGCAGTTCCTGGTCAGGGAATGTGGAGCCCTGATGGATGTGGGTCACCGGTCAGGCATCGCTGCACACCTCTTATGGATGTCTGGGCGGCGCCAAGCCCAGGAGTTTGAGGTTGCTGTGAGCTGTGACTCAGGGTACTCTACCCAAGTCAACAGCCCAAGGCTCCAGTGTGCCAAAACCATCTCACTCTGCTCCTAAGGATTAGGGCTGTGAGGCAGTTCAGTCCCCGCCTTTAATCTGCTCAGTCACTAGGTTACTTTGTCACGCCCGTTTCTTGCTCTGGGACCCCGAGGGTGGAGCTTGCCGGAACAGTTTTTTCACACAATGGCTTTCACTGAGCCCAGCTCAGTGGCTCATTTTGGGGCCCCAGACAATGCCCAATGTTCTCCACACTTTTGCTCAAGCTCTGCCTGAGGCAGCTCAAGTGAGCGCCAAGTCCAAGAACGCCAAAAAAGTTCACAGGTAAGGCCTTTCCAGTTTGCAGTCTCACTGCTGCTTGTACTCACGGTTGCCGGCGTGATTAGGTCGATCAAGCACCCGAAGCCACTTGCCCATTTTCCACTGTTTTTGTCCTCCTCCTGGGGTCCAGAAGTCCCTTGCTGGCTCCCTGTATCCTCAAAGGGATGATCATAGGCATACCCCACTGGCCAGAGATGTCTGGAGTCTTGTCTCCCCAGACTCGCCATGCCCAGTTGCAGGGAAGCTGTTACTCAGCCGCCATCTTTAATCCAATCCCTACTTCGCTTCTTAACAAATTAATGAAATAACGTCTCCATATTATTCCTTGGAACACTAAATAAAGTTAAGTTCAAGCACAAATTGGATCAGAGACAGAGGATTATAAAATGAAGCTGAAAAACCACTCAGTTGGGAATTAAGAGCCATGGTTTTCATTCACCATAGTATTCTTGTCTGTGGGTACTAGTTTGTTCGGATAGCAAGGAGACTGGGATTGTTCAACCAGAATGAGTTGGTGGAATAGAATTAACTGGAAAGGGTGTCAAAATAGAGATCTCTGGACTCCAGCCCCAGATATTCTGATTCAGTGACAATAAGGTATGACTCAAGGTTTTAAATCTCTGACAATGACCATGGACGATTGTGTTGCAGGAGATTCTTAGACCATCACAGAGGTCAGTGGATTAGCTTACCTTTTGCTTTCAGAAACTGTTGGGAAGGAGGTGGAAGAGTCCACAGACAGTGGAACATGTGCAAGAAGGATATTAAAATTATGAGCACTGCCTCTCTTGAGTTTAAGAAACCCAGGTTAAGTGGCCCCTCAGGGATAGTTGCTCAAAGGCAACATCACAGTCCTGGCTCTCGGCTTTTCCACCTCCATGGGTTGAGCCTTCTCTTTCACAGCGTCTGCTCTTCCTGTCTCTTCCCTTCATACATGCTGCTCGTCATCTTTCAAGTCACAGGTTTGGTTAGTGTCAGAGTGCATACTAAAAGCTGGGTCCCTTGACCCCTTTCTAAGGATCTTCTTATTGCACCATCCTTCAAATCCTGATTGTCAGGTTATTCTAAGCAACATCTCTTCCAAGAACCCTTGCCCAGTTGTCCAGTCTTTTCTGTGCTCCTACGGCACCTACCCCATCACTGTGTGCCTACCTCTTTCATGCTGTTTATAATATAGTTAGTTCACTTATTATGCTTCCCCACTGGAATGAGTCATCCCAGTGTGTAGCACAGTCCTTGGCACAGAATGCACTCACAATAATATGTCACTAATTAACAAATAAATATACAATCCTCTTAAGACACCTATAGTTTAAAGGACACACGTAGTACATCTTTGTAGTGTAGAGTTTCACCCTGTTGGTTAAGCTCTGCATTTTTCAGATGCCAATATTTTAAAATTTCTTCTCTTGTTTAGGCAGCATTTATAATAATTTATCTCTGAAACAGCAGGCGAATATCATTTTGTTCTATTACACACACATCTTGAAGTAAGATTTCTTTTTAAATTTATTGCAATCAGTTGGCCTGATTTCCATCGGAGACTTCATTTTAAGTTGTTATTTTATCCTCTGATCAGAGTAACTACTCTGTAAAAGGATGGTATAAAATGTTCAAAGAAGAGAGTCAAGTCTATTGACACTGTGTTAAAATGCAGATGTGATGCAAACTGGAAGAAATCAAGCTGCCAAGTAATCTGCATAATTTCTGAGTCCAGGATAACAATTCAAAGTACTGACTTTCTCTACAGCAAGCTGTTGCCAGTCTCTGTGTGCTTATTGTCAGGAAGGAAAGTAACTGCAGAAATGAACCTGAGATAGTCATTCTTCATGCTTGGTTACCCAATGAGAACAGCCAGTGACATTTTCTGACATGTTTTCAAAATAAGATTTAATTTATATATACATAACATGAATTATTTCTGAATCACTTGGGGTTTTCTGGAAACCCTGATCCCACCTTTTTAGCCCTAAGGTGTCTCCATATATTTTTCACACCTTTCAATAGACCTTAAATATTTACCATGTTTTTTTTCATCTGTTGCTAGTCATGGTCCTTGGGGATTCTCTTCCCTTGAGAAGCCCAAAAGTTGTATGGAGTATGGCAAGCTCCTTGCTTTCTTAGTAGAATTTAAAAATAAAGTTTTATAATTTAAGAATTTCATTGCTAAGCTTATCTCACCATGTTCTCCCACCCGACGCCCCCCATTGCCTCTCTAATTTCATCTCTTACATTGTTCCTTTGCCTCGCTCTATTGCAGCCCCTTTGGTGTGCTTGCTGCTCTTACCCCACCACACACATCCTGCTGTGAGCTCTGTATGTACATATTTGTACACATGTACGTGTACACGTATAATAAGCATTATTAAAATATGTCTACCTTTTTTTATTATATTTTTTTTCTGAATGTTCTTTTGTTCAGTCAAAACTATCACCTATCTTTCTTGTTTATGAAATTTAGTGACATCTGCTGAGGAAATCACCGCCAAAACATGTTTTGTAGATTTTTAAAGAAAAAGTTAAATAAATCAGCAATTTTGAAATTATTTTGACAAAATGGTTAGTGAATGTTCTCTTATTATCATTTATCAGTTATTCAATCTTTCCCTACAGATCTCTTGTCTCCTTTATTATATTCTAATAAATATATATATATATTCACAGGTCTATTTCTTGATTTTCTGTTTGTTCTAATGTTCTGTCTGTTCCTTCACTAATATCACAGCACCTCAGTTACTGATGTTTATATAAAGCATTTTATTACCTTGCAGAGCAAATACCCCTTTGTTCTATCTTTTTAAACATTTTCTAGACTAGTCATAAAACAATTGTTTTTTCAGGCGAACTTTATGATTAGTATTACACAATATTAAAAAGAAACCCATTGAAATTGCTTTGCATCAGATTATTTCTTTTGCCATTTTATTTTATTCATTTAGTTTAATTTTTATTAAATCATAACTGTATACGTTTATGGGGTACAATGTGATGATTTGATATACAATGTGGAATGCTTAAATCAAACTGATTAACATAGCCATCACTTCACTTACTTATTTCTTAATTTTGGAAGAATTTATATACCTATAACATTTTTTTTTTCTAATATAAAAGATGCCAGGCATGGCAGCTCTGCACCTGTAATCTCAGTTTGGAGGGAGGCTGAGGCAAGAGGATCATCTCAGCCCAGGAATTGGAGGCCTGCCTGAGCAACATAGTGAGACAATGTCTCTATTTAAAAAAAAAAAATTCAAAAGTAAAAAAAAAAAAAAAATTCAAAAGCAATACTACTAAAAATGATGCAGCCCCTGCCTGGTGGATTTGAGGTGGAAGCTCTCTAGGCACTCCACAGGCTCCCTCAGGATTATGCTCTTCCATCCAGTGCCTCCAGCCCAGTCAATGCCTAACATGACCCAACTCCTCTGGGCATCCACATGGGCACCCACAACATCCACTGGGCAACCCACTTCTCAGGAACCATAGACCTCTTAGCCTGTAAGCTCCCAGCTTCCACAGGGACCACAGATGCTTTGCATGTGGAATGGCACTGGAATCCAAAGTCTGTAACACTGATTCATTAAAAGAAAGAAAGAAAGAGAGCAAGAAAGAAAGAAAAAGAGAAACAAGAATTTCTAGAAGGAAAATTGGCCATGTTAAAATTATATTTTGCTGTAACTATTTAGCTTTAGTCTGTGGTGGGAAAAAGTTGAAATAACTCTCCCAATAAAGTGATAATCTTGGATCACCAGAAAAAAGAACACTGTTGTTGAAATAGAAGTTTCTACAGGAATTAAGGTAGTCAAGTTGCAAAGAGAGAATTGTGGTTGTTCTGGGTTCCATGACTAAGATGTTCACATGAACACGACAATCCCTATCAGTTGAATATCTTTGAAACCTGCTATAACCATGGCCTTTGTGACTTGTGTCCTGATAGTAACAATGGTCTCCCAGCCTTCCTCAGCACACATGAGTGACAAAGCCACGTGGAGACATTCCTGTATACAAAGGCATTCTGAACTGCATTGCTCTCAACTTGTAAGGAACACTAATTGCAACTGCTTCTTAAAAGAGGACGCTTATGAGAATACTGGTTACTCTCTCAGTCCATTTAATTCTGGAACTACGGGTCTCAAGCTGCATATGTTCATTGCACTAACTTCAATCAGGGTGCTTCCCTCATCTGTGTATCCAGTGACTGTGGCATAGTAAGCATTTTTGCTGCTGTAGATCCAAACACGAATAAGCAGTCTAATTTGGTGTCAGCCGATTTCCTTTCAAAATAAATTCCAAATGGAGCTTTTCCAAATATCAGGTTCCCTCAGGCTCGACATACATTTGTACCTTTGGAACAGAGCCATATGCTGTCATTGAATTTGTACCAATGGCAGCTACTATAAATTCCTACTCAGCCCCAAGGGAGAGTGTATCCTGATGTCCGGCTACAGTTTCTAGAATGACAAGCTATGACTCTTTACAAGTGCGAGCAGTCAACATTCACTGCTGACTATCAGCACTGAATATGCCTCTCACACTCTCTGTGCTGGAATGCTGGAATGTGGACTCTGTGAAGATTGGACGGACTGCTCAGCGTGACTTGTGGTCTTAAAGCCATATGTGATTGTTTGCTTTCCTAAGAAAGGCTTCCCAGTTCCAATAATAAATAAAAGAAAAATGGACAAGGTGTGGGGTAAATATTCAAGCATCTTTGAACAACTTGCACCTGACTATTAGCATCTCATCTTTGAGTCCAACTGTGAAGTTTAACTGTTCCCTGTATCCTTTTTATCTAAAATTTGGGGGACTCCATATGAACTAAAGGACTAGATTGAGAAAAGAATGACCAAATTATAAATTTGTTGCCAACATATTCTGTTTATTGAGTCTATAGTAAAGGACAAATGTGAAAATGTTAATTCTTATAACGAGATTTAAATAGAATAATAACAGTGTCCTGCCTTGGAAAAGGAGCAAGGAATTCCTACCTTAGTCTGAATATGAAGCACAAAGACACAACCATGAAAGAAAGCACAATATGGACATCTTGCCATATGTAAATTCAGCATTGCAATTTTTCCTGTCTGTGGTGTTGGGTGGTTATGTGTGCTTTCATGCTGGGGTTTCCCTGCTTCTCTGGTAGGATTGCTGCAAACAGCAGATCCACCCCAGGAACAGAGACCTCTGTGTATCACTGATGGGATTTGCCAGTCTTCACAAGAGGAACAACTTGGTTTCCTGAACGAGGAGAGTGCTTTAATTCCAGGTTATAATTAAAATTTTCTCTTCTATGTAGGGAGCAAAGTAATATATAGGCTTTAAAAATTAGTCATCAAAGAATTTTTAAGAAAAATTAGAGTATATGAAGGGAAATCTTTAAAATCTCTCTCAAAAAAATGGTAACCACGAGAGTGTCCTCCTCGGGAGCTCTCCGTCAGTATTAAGCATAATGCCCCAGTTTGTGACTTGCATTTATCTTTCTCACCATCTTTTCCTCTCTTCATCATTTGTAAAAATAGCTACACACTTGCTTTTTGAGAATGATAAGCACACAACCCTTCTTTTCCTTTCTTTTTTTTTTTCCTTTTTTTCTTTCTTAACCCCTCTTTTTTTTTTTTTTTTTTTTTTTTACCATTTATAAGTATGACTAAGAATATATTCTAAAGATTATATTAATTTATCAATTGCAGTGTAAAGTATCTTTCATGTCAAAAAGTTAATAAAATAAGGTAAACAGAAAATATGGGGAAAATATCACCAATAAATACGACAAAGCACGTAATATGACTATTATGTGCTTGGCAGCCTTAACCTTAACCAAGGCGTCCTTCCTGGCTTCCCACAGGCAACATGACCCATTCTAGAGAGTCTCTACACCGAACCACCAAACCAGCAGGAAAGGAAAAGGAAAGCCAAATCACCCATCTTAGAGGCATTCTTGAGCATTCCAAAGTATCTAAAATACAAACCAAACTTCTCTCCTCCTTTAGTGTAAAAGAGGAAGAAGATAAACAAGACAGATACCTCAATGGAAAACTGGAAATACACATTCACAGGACATGGAGAAACAAGTCACAGAAGGTGATTATCCATATATGGAAACTTCTTCTCACTTTTAAAAAGAACAGTATACCATGTTTTGTCTATTAAGCTGTGCACTCCTAATACAGCTAGAAATTAGCAAAACCCCTGAAGCAATTTAACAATAAATAGAAAAAGCTTTAAAAGTGTAACTTAAACTTTGACCTAACAATTCCAATTCCAGGATTCTGCCCTTAGGAAATCACAAGAGATGTAGAGATGTGAAGAATGATTTATATTCAAGAGTGAACATTGCAGAGTTCTTAAAATATAGAAAACTGGATGCAACCTAAATGCTAAATCGTAAATTAATAGTTACATAATTTATATGCTAGGCTTATGGCATAATATTATACAGCTATTAAAGTGTTGTTTTCAGAAACATTAAGACTCTCATGGCATAATTTAAATCAATAGAAATAAGAGATAAATATATATTATTATATATATGTGTATGAATGGAAGGAGTATGTGAAATATTTGTGGACGTTATTTCTGAGTCTGATGTTTATGAATAATTTTCACTTTTCTCTTTTATTGTCAGTTTTTTACCATGAGCATACCATCCACTTATAACAAAAAAGCACTAAATTTTAATACCTAATAACTTCAGGAAAAAAAGTCCCTATGAAATGCAATTAATTCATTTTACTTCCAAAACATATTGCATTTTGACAAAGTTTTTGTTTGTTTTCATTCCAAATTTGTGCTTTAAACTTACCTTTGTGAATTAAAATCCTCACTTTTAGAAAGTGACATCTTACCACATATTATTCTGCTGGGGAATTTTACCAGATACCCAAGCTGGTAGAGATTGATGGGCATGTATGTTGAGTAATGCACGTGGATTTTTCACAGGAACAGAAACATTTGTTAAGATTGATAGAGCAATTCTTTTCAGAAAGTATACACTTTGCCTTTTCTAGACATTCACACCCAAAACAAAGCAAGATGAGTTTTTTTAGTCTGATCTTTTCACTTCTCTATTTGTTTTGGGCTAAAAGGCAAGCACATTTTCTGAACTGTGTCTCTATAACATAGTGTTCATGGATGAAGTAAATATTAGAAAAAAGAAATAAGCAGAAAACCTCTGGATAACTAAAACATTCCTTGCTTATATGCAGAATCCTAAGAAGAGCATTTAATTGCATATTATTTTAGATTTTAAATATTAAAATCATGTTTGTGTTATCACTGTGGCTTTACATTTTACATCTCAAAGAAGCTTCACTTCCTCATTATGTTCAGGAGGCTTTGCTATAGTCTTGCTCTTTCTCATCCATATTAGCACCACAGGGGTTTTCTAACCCCCCTATCTGATTATGATTACAGATTTGCAGTTTAGACTCCTTCTCATTGGGAGTCTTCAGAGTCTCTCCTTGGCATTGCTTTCTGGCCTTTGCAGCCTCCTTCCACTGCCCTCCTCTCACTGTTCCACTCCTGTACTGTCAAGCTACGTTCCATCCACCAACATTTTCCAAACATGCTGGATGCCTTCTAGGCTTTCTGATTTTGTTAGCTGTTCCATTCTCATCAAATGCCTATCCCAGCTTCTCCACCTGGCAAGAACATCTGCATCCTGTATGATTCACCATGCATATAGTTGTTTTGGGAAAATCTTTTCTCCTTTATCGTCCTCAAGTTAACTTTTATTATGCCATTGATTCTGCTGCTATATATGTACATAATTGGTCACACAGAATGTGAGTCTGTGAGAATAGGGACCATGTGAGTTCTCTGTTATTGGAAGTGTTCAAGTCCAGTGCTGGAACCCCAGGATGAGGCAGGCTGTAGTAGAAACCCAGCCTTGGATGTGTGGTTTGCCAATACCACATGGATAGCATATGAGATGTCCTTGTCTAGTTTGCCATTCTTAATGGGGAAGAGGGAGGAGAAGGTTAGAGTGTGGGCTGGAGTGGGGTGAAGTCTCTAGTATCCATGTATCTTTCCCAACTTTAATCAGCCATTTATTTCTCCTCCTCATAAGTTCCTGAGATTGAAGGGCTCTGATAAATAAAAAACCACTCTCCTTACTATAAAAAACTTTGAGGAGGCTCGGTGCCCATATCTCAGTGGTTAGGGTGTCAGCCACATACACCGGGCTTGGCAGGTTCAAACCGGCCTGGGCCTGCCAAACAACAATGACAACAACTACAATAAAAAGTAGCCAGGTGTTGTGGTGGGCACCTATAGTCCCAGCTACTTGAGAGGCTGAGGCAAAAGAACCGCTTAAGCCCAGGAGTTTGAGGTTGCTGTGAGCTGTAATGTCACGGCACTTTACAAGGGTGACATAGTGAGACTCTGCCCCCCCCAAAAAAAAAAAATTTGAGGAAACTATTGGACTGAAAATAATTAGTTTTGATAAGCATTTGCTAGATACCAGGCATTCTTCTAAGTGATACATATATATTATATATATCTATTAATTTGGTTTATAAAACTTGCTTAAATACATGTTATGAATAAGTGGAAGATATTATTCCAAGCCAGGCAATGTGATCCAGATCTGTATGGCTTTCTGCCAGCCATAAGCAAAGGTACATTATCCTCAGAACTCTCCTCTGCCCCTCAAATTTTTAGCCGTTATACATTTAATTATAAGGCTTAATAAACATTTAATTATGGGCTGAGGGTCAGTATTAACTGAACATAGCTGCTTTCTGAAGTTGTTCTCTTCCAAAGTCCAGGAAACAGCAAACCAAATTCATGCAACCCTCCTCTTTGCACTTGTCCTCTGTGGTACCCTTGCTGCCCTTGTGACTTCTACTCTTTGCTCCTTCACTCCTGTTTACTCTGCAGCCAATCGATCTTAAAAGCGCAAATCAGATCATGTTTCTCCTCAGCAAAACAGTTCATCAATATTAACCCAACTGCTTTTGCAGTAATGCCTGAATATAAAACAAAAAGCTTGCATGAAGTTGGTCCATTGTTCTGTCTGATCTGGACTTGATAGAAGTCAAAGACCAAGGAGGAAATTAGGCTGTATGCAGACCTTGAGTGCAGCTTCAACGTGTGGGGTTCACTATTCTATACTCTGAGTGCCCCAGGGTCTCATACATTTATACACGTTGTTTCCTGCCTGAGCTTTGCCCCTTCCATTATTAGTCAGGGCTTTCCAGAGAAACAGAACCAATAGAATATATGGAGATCATATATATACAAAGAGATTTGTCATGAGAAATTGAGTCACATGATTATTGCAGCTGAGAAGTTCCACGATCTCTCTGCTGAAACCTGGAGAATCAGCAAAGCCAGTCATAGCATTTTGGTCCAAGATGGAAGGTCTAAGAACCGGGATAGAGGATGGTGTGAGTCTGAGTCTGAAAACGTGACAACCAGGAGCACTGATGTCTGTGGGAGGAAGAGTATGGATGACCCAGCTCAAGCAGAGAGACTGAATTTACTGTTCTTTCATCTTTTTGTTCTATTTGTGCCCACAACAGACTGGATGGTGTCCCTTGGTATTAGGGATGGGGATATTTTTTCAGTCTACTGATTCAAATGCTAATCTCCTCTTGAAACACCTGTACAGACACACCCAGAAATAATGTTTACCAACCATCCAGGCATCCCTTAGCCAAAGTGATACATAAATTTAACCATCATATCCCTCTTCGTGAAAATTGCTTATTTGTCCCAAAGTTTTTAGCTAAGCCACAAAAGATCACTCTAGGCTGAAGGCTCTAATAGGAGTCCTCAAACTATGGCCCGTGGGCCACATGAGGCGGTGTGATTGTATTTGTTCCCATTTTGTTTTTTTACTTCAAAATAAGATATGTGCAGTGTGCATAGAAATTTGTTCATAGTTTTGCTTTTTTTTAAACTATAGTCCGGCCCTCCAACGGTCTAAGGGACAGTGAACTGGACCTCTATTTAAAAAGTTTGAGGACCCCTGATAGGAGAATGATTATGTAGACTCAGCTTAACTTGTTTCACAAGACTGAAACAAGGAATTTGAACTGAGACGTGAGTAATAAAGCCTCAGCTGATCTCAGGTGTGTTGGTTTCCTGTGGCTGCTGTAACAAATTACTGCAAACTGGATGACTTCACATACTTTTTTTCCTCTCACAGTTCAACAGGCCAGAATGCTGAAATCAGTTACACAGTAGGACCAAACTCCAAAGACTTTAGGGAGAATCTGTTTCTTGTCTTGTTGGGTATTCTTTGGCTAGAGTCTGTGTCACCCCAATCTCTGCCTCTGTCTTTATATCACCTTCTCATGGAATTGCATTTAGGAACCACCCTGATAATCGAGGATAATGCCCTAAACTCAAAACTCTTATATCTGAGAAGAGATAGTTTCCATATAAAATAACAATTTACAGGCTCTGGGAATTTGGAGATGATACATAATGACCCCCATATGTTTGGGTTGTCTTTTTTCAGCTTCTCACATGTGGGGAGCCCTGGAAATCAGAAGGCCCATCATAATTACCTCCCAAAAGTGAAACGAGGCAGTTAAGTTTTTGAATTGCTAAATTAACAAAGCAGGTCAGTCAGATTACCTAAGAGGAGATGGGGCACACACTTGGCTGAGGGGGATTCCTTTGAAGAAAGGCAATTTCCAGGGGAAAAATACTCAGTTTTGAGCCTTCAGCAAGTAATATTATTGTCAGCTGTGGTGAATGCTTTGGTCCTAAAGGCGTGGTCTGGGTGGCAGATCACCACATTCACTCAATTACTGCCTATTATGGCCTATAGCTGTGCCATAGTTATTGATTGGTGGGGCATTATCTTTAACCATATCATGAAACCTTCTATAGGCTTGACCATTGCCTTCCCTAAGAGTGTACTTTAAACATCACTGTGTCTGCAAAGCCTTCCTGTATCTTGCCTCTCTTCACTTTTCTCTTATACAGAATTATTCTTTTTCCTCTATTCCCATATTACTTTATTCATACACCTCATTTAGTACTCATTCAAATTGAGTAACGATTAATATTTACATATCTGTCTTCCTTTACTAGACTGTTAGCTCCTTAAGGGTAGGGACCCTGATTCATTCCTATTTGCAACTGCCTCAGTATCTGCCAGGCTGCAGGTGCTCATAAATTTTTAATGAATGGACTAATAAATGTAGCTTAAAGCAGCCACTCTCTGCCTCTTCATCAATTGGCGGAGCAGATGGAACAGCCAACTGTATGAACGAAAGCCATCAAGCATGTCCAACAAAAGTGACTGAGTGTGTACCAGGAGGCTGTAAACTAAACACTATCTCAAGGGTCACAGCTGTTTTACTCTGCCTTTCAGCCAAGAAATGCCATGATTTACTTTCTGCTCTCGCTAAGGATGAAGAAATGAAGTCATAAACAAAAGTGAAAGAGTAAAGAATTGCTTGGCTTGGAAGGACAGGCCAATCTGTTTGCCTACCTGTGGCCAAGCAAGAGTGATAAAAGAATAACTGACTTTTCCCTTCTATTCCCATCTCAGTCTTTATTCTTTAACAAGGATGGAGGAATCTTCAATAGGAAATGAAATTCCACTTATAATATCACAAAGTCAGTTATATACCCAGATGACATTAGGTATTCCCAACATTGAAGAGACTTACCAAAATCTGCCTCCAATATAGTTTCCTTGTAGAGGGCTAAATTTCCAGCATATAACATCTATTTCACAGAGACATTAGGAGGATTTCACATTTAAGAATTAACGAAGGTAGAAACTCCTAAAACAGTACACACAGACATATCTAATAAATGTTTTCGTTCCTTTATTTTCACGGTTTAAATTCAATCACGTTATTTATTCATATGGAAGGTTTGGCAGAACACAGCCAATACGTTTGTTAATGTGTTTTATTATGGAAGTTTTACATTTGTTAGACACATATGAACGTAGTAATACTAAATGAAAATAACTTTTATCTATCCTTCTATCCCCAAACATTCTGGTAGCACAATTGTTCTAAATAATATGCTGAAATCTGTTTTTCCCTTTTTATCAGTTTTAGGTAGTAACTATGAACTTCTCCTATGAATGATGAGGAATTTAATTGATTTATACTATGACATCCCTCTTAGTTTTGCTATTTATATTGTTACTTAATTCTTCAACCAGTTTCATCTATGAATATATATAAATCTCTATTTCTATTATTGTCATAATGTAGGGTATTCCTTATAGCCACTATTTAAATAATGAAATTATAAATTTGCAGAACCTCATACCCCGTGATTTGATGGTAAACTGACTCAATGGTGGTCACCAGGGCTGATTCATACCATTTTTCTATTTCTATTACTGATTTCAAGCTAACAACCTGACTTTGAATTGCTTCTATAATTATAATCATCTTCAACGATTTTTTCTGTGGTTTGACTTTTGAATAATCAATAAGCTGCATTTCCAAATTATGGTTATGCAAATGTTATTCAATAGAAAGCCAACTATTGTGATTCCCACAGAGAAAGAAATGTAATCTTGATGGGAAATAAAGTAAATAATAAAATAAACTATGATTTTCAAGTTTCAATTGTATTTTAGAAATAATTAAGTCTATTAATCTGAAGGCGAACAGACCTCTTTCAAAATTCAAAAGCACTAATATAATACAGCAGAAACAACAGATAACAGAAAACAAGCACTAACCTCTACATAGCCTTGATCATAGAAGTATGCTGTTTTGCAAAGTACTTACAAGGACATTCTGTAGCATTATTAAAGGTTGCTACCAAAAAGAAAACAGAGAAAATTAATTCCCAGCCATATAATAATGATCCCCAAAAGTAGCGGAAATTTACACCTGGATTCTAAGCAAGAATTTCAGTGATATGAAACAGAGGGGACACATGTTTGTGGGGTTTTTTTTATAAACTTGTAAGACAAAGCCTTCCTGCCTGAGGTGTTATTGGCAACCGCAGACCTGTAACTTTCCCAAGGAGGAGCAAGTACTAGCAGGCACTGCTGTACATCTTTCTTGATTTCTTAACCCTTAAAAAAAAGACACACACACACAAAAAAAAACTTCTTCATTTCTTAGAACAATAGGAGTTTCTCCAATGATGAAATGTTCTATTTCTTCATTGTTCAGTTTTATCAATTGCCCTGGTCCATTTACATTGCTATAAAGGAAATACCTGAGGCCGGGTAATTTAAAAAGAAAAAGGTTTATTTGTCTCACAGTTTTACAGGCTATGCCAGAAGAATGGTGCCGGCATCTCTTCTGATGAGGGCTTCAGGGAGCTTCCAGCATGTGGAAGGAGAAAAGCAACATCAGGCAGCAGGGCAGAAGGAAGGAAGGAGGCAAATGATAGAGAAGAGAAGGGGCTGGGATTTTATTTTTTTAAACAATTGCATCTCATGGTAACTCATCAAGTGAGAATTCATTACCAGAACATAGCACCAAGCCATTCATGAGGAATCTGCCCCCATGACCCAAACACTCCCAGTATGCCCCTCTTTGAACACTGGGGATCAAATTTCAACATGACATTTGGAGGGGGACAAATATACAAATCATACTATATCTATCTATCTATCTATCTATCTATCTATCTATCTATCTATCTTTACAAGCTGTCTGCAGCTAGTGAGCACTTGAAATGTGGCTAGTGCAACTAGAAAAGGAATTTTTAACTTTATGTAATTTTAATTCTATTAACACTAAATGGAAGCCGTGATTGCATACTGACAGTGCAGTTCCTGAAGAAGCCATGGACTAACTAAAGACAAAGATTCCTCCACGGGAACTTTGTAGCGGCCTGAAGATGAAGCAGTCTGCTCTGCTACTGCTGAGCCCCTGCTGGGCTGGGTGACACACAGGCAGGAGAAATAAGGGAGTCAACAATTCTGTGACAGCAAACCTGTACTATAAAGGCTGGAAGTTGCAAGCCTAAAAGTCAAACAGAGTAGCTTTCATTTCACTCCTTTTATTGCCTAAAATCATGTTTTAATTTCCTTTGTATTTGGACTATAGTGTTCTTGGATATATCTCTTCGTTATTTCTGGACATTCTGAATGCTTTTGCTTTTCCTGGTGGGCATAAGAACTATACGCCTTCAAAATATTATGAGCTTCTACGTTTTTCTTTTTTCTTTTTAATGCTCTGTGTTTAATGGAATTCTCTCTTCATAAAGGCATTGTTCTCAGAACCCTGTGAATAATCCCCACTCTAATTGAGGCCTTTTGCTCACCTTCCCTGCTAAATGAGTATCTTCATTTTTCTTGTCATGTTTATGGGATAATTCGCTCATATGGTCAGTAAATATTTGTTGAACACCTACTAAGTGCCAGATACTGTACAATGAGCAGTAAACAAACCAAGTCCCTATACTGCTGAGGCTCATATTTTAGTAGGAGGAGACACCAAGTGAATAACTAAAAATAGAAAATCAGGTAGTGGAAATAAGGCATAGTGAGGGATGCAGAGAATATGCATGGAGGAAGATTTGTGAGTATTTTATATAGGTTGGTTGTGGAAGGCTTTCCCAGTGTGATGCTCGTTTGAGCACAGACTGAAAAGAAGAAAGAAGAAAGTCATGTGAAACCTGGGTGAAGAATATGCCAAGCCAAGGGAATGCAGCCGAGCATGTTCCCAGGGCAGACGGTTTAGATAATGAGTCGAGCTCTTTGCCCATGGGCAGGGTTTATCAACCTGTCCTAATTTCCTAATTTGTATGAATGGAAGAACACGGGCAGAATACCTTAAAGACAGCTCACTCTCAGGAGCAGGAACACTACTATCAGAGACTGTAGCTTTGTCTAGGCAATATGCCTTTGTAAATTTTTAGGAGGAAGATTGGGACTGCAGCTGGACTTACTTGATGTGCCTGCGTGTGTGTGTGTTTGTGTGTGTGTGTGTGTGTGTGTGTGTGGTGGAGGGACAGTGGGTGTGGACACTGACCTGGCTCTCTGAACAATTTCCTAATTACTAGGTCTTCTATCGCACGACCAATTTGGGTTCTGCGTCCACAGCTTCCCTTTTCAATTACAGATTTCTTCACTTGTGTTCTGGATGATTTGCTTTCTCTGTTCTGGTTTATCAAACAAAATATACTTTCCATATCATAAATATTCCTCAATATCTCTGGTCACTGATAGTCTCATTCTCTGGTTAATAAGTATATATGTATATGTTTACTAACATTTTAATAGGATTTTGGAAAGAAAGTAAATCTATGTTCCACCTTGAACTTGAAGTCTGCAGATGTTGCGGGAGCATGAGGCAGTGCAGACTGTGTGGGGCCATCGCAGTGAGTGAGCCATCGCAGTGATTAAAGACTTTACATCTGTGTTTTGAGATCCCTATTGTATGAAGATTCTAGTGACTGGATTGTGGTAGTTGTTTTTATATGTATTATGCTAATGATTGATGTTGTTAGACTATAAAACAAGGGCCTTGCAGAGGAAGAGGAATAGTCAAAATTTGAGATGCAGACATTGGTAATTGTGATTAAATGATATCAATATCAGTATGTATGAGATAAACCCCTCAAAAATATAAAGACAGCCCAAGTGAGAAACATGTTTTAAAATGTCTTGGGTATGTTGTTTAAAAAGATTAGGTTACATCTCTTTGCTTATTTTTTCTAATAGCGAAGAAATCATGAGGATGGCTAGCCTAGTGGTTAAAAGCAAAGATTCTAGAACAGAGGCCAGGGCTCGAAATCCATCTGCTAAATACAACAGCCTGTGAAATAAATAGTAGCCTGGAGGCCTGAAGGACTGGAGGACTGGAGACCAGAAGTAGTCTTCAGGGATTTCAGCCCAGTTAAATGGATGTCTACTTATTATCATTAGGTTGCAGCTCCAGAGCTGACTCCTAAAGCCAGAGACACAGGAAATGTGTTTTCTGAATGTAGGAAACTTACAGCTGGATAGGGAGCTGGTCACATAAAGAAGTGATTACTTTGTATGTAAAACCAGCAAGGAAAGCATGGAAGAGGCACAGGAAAGACCCAGAAGGGAGTGTAATTAACAGCAGAGGCAGGGAAGGTTGCAAGAGGATCAGAATCCATGATCATGGGACTGAGGAATGAGTAGGGTTCTACAGGTGTGACCTGGCAGGCAGGTTAGTGTGCCCGTCTGCAGATGTGTGTGTAGGTTATCTTAGCATAAAGCGATTTAGGAGTCAGACGCTGCCACATGCATAGCAACATTTGTCGTTCTAGTCCATTGAGACCCTGAATTTTGACTTCTGTACCTGAAACACGTCCTTAGCTATGTTCTCTGCTTTTTTTACTGGCTGCAAAATCACCCTGTCACCCTAACATATCCTATGGGTGTGGGTGGTGGGGTGGGATTCACTTAACTGTGTTATTAGACTTTTTATTTATTTATCTTTTTTTCTCTGTTTAACACAAATGAATGGTGGTGGAGGTAAAGCTAATTAAAGCCTGGCGAATGTGTTGTAGGAGAGTGTCCATATTATTTTGCTATTGAAAAGAGAAGGGGACCAGAGGTGCCCAGCCTTTGGAAATGAGCTTACAAATACATTTTCCAACTCACACATCTTCACATTTCCTTTTTAGGAGAGAAATTGGAGTGGAAAGTATGATTTCAGTTATCAGTTCACTTGAAACTATAAAATTCTCCTGTTGTGATAAATGTAAGCCTGCTCTAGACTGCAAAGTGATTATTCCTGAAGAAAGGAAGAGAGCATTTTATTTTAAAATTTCATTTTATTATTTCTGAAGGAAGGAAGAGAGGATTTAATTTAAAATGACTATTGATTTTTTTTTCTTATAAGATCAAAACATGTACATCGTGAACAATACAGAAAAGTATAAAGAGAAAAAGAAAATATCTAGTGATCCCGTCTCCCTGAAGTTAGTTACATAGATAACATGGTGGAATATTTATTTAATGTCTCTTTCCTATCTATAAGACATTATATTTGGAAGATAAAATAACTTAAACCACTTGTCATATTGCAATATTATCAGAGAATCCAATTCTAATACTCAAAATCTATCTAACACTTTCTATTTCACATACCCAAATTACCTTTCTTTTGTGGATTTGCTAAAGAGGAACCAGAAGCTACTTTCTATTTTTAACGCACTTTTGTCACCGTTTTCCAAACTCCTTTTTTCTCTTCTCTCCCTCCTGAGCCTGGAATCATCAAATTATTCTGCATCTGACAGGCCGCTATATTTGTATGACAGATTTGCCTCAGTTGGGTTGAAACTCGCTCCTAGCAGAAGCTTTTTCTTTTTCATAAAACAATATGAAGAATAAGATGAATAATTGATACTTTAACTTGCCCCAATTGTGCCTCCTCCAAATATTAGAAAAATTCATTAGAACAAGGACATAAAGGGCTTTCCACAGAGATATATAATGTCAATTATTTAAATCTAGAATAACTTAACACTTTTTTTTTTTTTTTTTTTTTTTTTTTGTCCGGGTGTTGCTATTTTGCCCAGGCTGCTCTTGGAACTGCTGAACTAAAACTAACCTCTGCTTCAGCCTCCTAAGTAGCTAGGACTAGAGGCACACAGTGCCTTGCCTGGATATTAACTCTACATTTTCAATTCAAAAGACAGGTGAATATTTAGGTGTGTTCTAGTGAAATATTACTTTACAAAGAAATTAGAGTAGAAAGAAAACTGGCAAGATTTTGGAAGTTCAGATATTCACTACATAGGAGAACTCTAGGACAGTTATAAATGCTCAAAATAAAAGTCTTCATTAAATTACTGAAGTAAAACGTTATTCACACCATTGTGATTAGGATAACAGGATGTATTACACTCTTCAGAGAACTTATCTTTAAAGTTGTAATGATGGGGTTGTTTTACTAGAAAATGTCATATTCTTTAGCTCTGAGTTTGGGAAATCAGTCTAGGATTATGTTTCTTGAAAGTACTTAACAAATAGTTTATGTTCAATAAACATTTGTTGAACAAATGATGAATTAATTAATGAGTGAATTAATTAATACCAAATTGGTATTGAAAGTGTCTGATCTAGGGATAGAAACTAGGTTAAGCTAACATCTGGTAAGGCCTGGAGATTAAAGTCCAGGCTCCTCAGAGCCCCATGTTGCAAACAGCACAGGGCTGTGGGAGCCTGGGGCTGTTAAACAGGATGTTAGGCTCCTCAGACTGCCCACAGCTAACGTTCTTAAACTCCTAAGGCAACAGCTGACAGCTGGAGCGCCCCAGGCTGCTCACAGCATTGGTTAGCACCAAGGAGTTCAAACAGTATGTTTAGCAATTAAAGGTTAAGATCTGACTGGGCAAGTCTAAAGAAATTGGGATCAGTAGAGTTATGTTACTTTTAACTCTATGTTAAAAGTATTATGTTCATTCCTACTCTTGTTTCATGATTTAGGGACTACATGAGGCTTGTTTTCTTCTGCTTTTTTCTTCCTCACTCTTTACCACCAGGGTAAAGTGTTTATCTCTCTATAATTAATTTTGCTCAGAAAAGACCCCGGAGGCTTTTGCTGGAGGCAGCAGCTTTTCTTCGTCATTCTTATGCATCTAGAGTTGCTGCCTCTCCCAACCCCATCCCTTATTGCAAAACTGAGTGAGAGTGTGTTTTTCTCAAGTGGTCCCCTTGCCAGTCCATCCACCGGAGGGGAACAGCCACAGATCAGTTGTAAGACTTAGGGTGTTGGGGAAAGAATCATTGCTAAAGGTGTTAGCAGTTAGGTGACCCTGTGTGTTAGCGACCACTTCAAGTGGTCACATTGTTGTACTTCTGGCCTAGCACGATGCAGACACAGAGTAGCTACTTGGTAAATAAGGTTTGGATAAAGCTGAAATGGATGAATAAGTAACTCTAACAAGAGGGTGGCAGGCATACACAATGTCGCAGGAAGACTAGAGGCAATGGAGAGAAAGAACACCCAAACACTGTGTTTAAGGGTATGTGTGTATGTGTGTGTGGGGGGGAGGGGGGCCTTTATTCCAGCCAGCAGAGCAACAGCAGACCAGAGTCCAAAATGGCTGTGCTCCCAGACTGGCTCAATCTTCCCCTTTCTAGCCCATATGTACCTTTCTCATTGGTCAGTTTGAAGCAAGCTGGAGAAGTGGGCTAAGGGTTTTACAGAACTTCAGGCTTTTACAGAAGCAGAAGCAAGCTGTTAGTTTCCGGGTCCCAAGAAGTTACGTTTCTACAAATTCCTACGAGCTGAGTCACCTCGGGAAGGCCCTTGCATGTGTGTCCTTGGGGCAGACTTCTGTTCTCTTAGACCTCACTTTTTCCAGGTATTTTCTCTCAATGGAAGAGTACAAGAGGGTGTGTATGTGTGAGGTGGTTCAAAAATATCAGTCACAGGGCAGCAAGGAATGGTTGTGAGTTATTGTCTCACCCTGGGGTATCTCAAATGGTCTACATTTCTTCTCATAGTAGCACATGGAATCAAATTATAGCACTTACAGAATATTGATAGATTACCAAAAAACAGAAATAGTTTCTAGTCTCTTTTTAAAGACAGTATCACCTTTCTTTACAAGATTTGAGAAAGAAATGGTATAAGGAGAAAGTAAATATATGTAATCCTATGTTTTTGTGGTAAAGTGTCATAATTTTGAAATATACCTTTCCAAAGTAATATAAGTGGTATCGCTCTTTATATACTGTTAAATAATCTTACTTTTAAAAATTAATGTATCATTTGTCCATTGTATAACATATATAAACATGCCAAAATCAAAATTATTACAATTTATAAAAGTTTTTTTTTTTTGCAATTTTTGGCCGGGGCCAGGTTTGAACCCACCACCTCCAGTATATGGGGCTGGTGCCCTACTCCTTTGAGCCACAGGCACCGCCCCATTTGTAAAAATTTTTATTCAAGAGATTTCAAAATGCATGCTGGTAATTGGAGTAGAACACTTAAGGACAGGTTATTATAAAATTCTTAGGTTCTCAAAACTGAAAATCACTATTATGGTTTTTTCATATGTTTAGAACAAAACATTTTAATTAGGTCAATAATCGGTAGAAGACAAAGCTGTGTTGTGTAGCATGCTAGCCAATTGCCACACATGGTCACTTAAATTTAAGTAATTAAAGTAAAAAGATAACTTAGTTCCGTAGCTGCATACATCAAGGGCACATGCTTCTAGTGGATACAATATTACTCAGCCCACATACAAAACATTTCCATCATCACAGGAATTCTGTTGGTCATTGCTGGTGTAACATTCTAAATATTTAGCAAGTTAAGTTTTTGAGAACTAAAAATATAATTTTATGTCCCAAACTGGCTAAGTCCCTCTTGGCCAAGGAAACTCCAGAGAAACCTTAACAAGTAAATTTCCAGGTATAATGGGATGGGTGATCAGACAAACCTGACCAGCATTAATGTTAAAATAGAGCTTGTAAGACCAGCAGAACAAACTATAATGATTCCAAATTATAAACGAGGCCGAAGGTGATACCAGGAAAGGGCTAAATCACACATCACACACACCCTACACTTAAAGATTGAACTATGTTCTAACTGACTGGCAGGAGTCTTTTCTTTTTCTCTAGCTGCTAAACAAGGCCTGGCCTCCAGATAAGCAACGTTAAAACAATTGCAATTCATCCATTGTCAGAGGAAGAATGACTCCTGTTTTACAAGTCATAATTAAGCTCTGCTTAGACAAGAGACTGATTTCAATAACTTTCTCCTGATAAGAGACCATTGACCATGGACTGGTTCTGGCTGCTTTTACAGAATGTGCTGTTGAAAGCCTTCATATTCCTGCTTTATTTTTTACGTATGGGGCCTAATTATAATCCACTTAAATGTTAAGCCTCCACCCCAATGTGAACACGGGATGTGTGTAGGATGCATGTTTGCTTATCATACATCATGCAAACCCCTTTCAAGATCTGTGTTCCTCCTATATCTTGTTAATATGTACTCTGTATACTCAGACAACTTGCTAGCCATAAACTCCTGTCTTATCTCCCTCCCTCAAATTCCTGCTTTCAATTTTCAGCTGGACACTTTGCTTCCCACCTGCAGGTTGTGATCCTTTCAGAAATAAATCTCTCCTTTCCAAATTTATAAATTGAATGTTTTTTTCTTTGTTGACAAATCCAATAAGACAACTCACTGAGCACCAAGTATGTTAGATTTATGTTAAGCATTTGTTACTTATCTTATATTTTATTTAATACTCACAAAAAGTTTGTGGGATAGATATAGTTTTTGCAAGTTTCTAGAAATAGAGGCTCAAAGAAGTAAAGTGATTTGACTGAAAGCATTGGCAATTAGCCGCCACCTGTCCAAACTCCTATCATTAGTAGCTTTACTTCTGTTAGGCTGGGGGACTTGTCCTCATGGAGCATTGAGTGCTGATTTCTGCTGTCAGCATCAAGGAAACCCAACCCATTGCATTTCATATTGGGTATCAGGACTTGAAAAGAAGCAGCTCTGTCCACTCAGTTCTTTATGGCCACAACCCCTTAATTGACTTGGGCTCATAGAACGTGACCCTCCGCTACTCCCCTGAAGACTTAATAAAAAAGTCCCAGACCCTTAACATTGCTCACGAAGCCCTTCACAATCTTGTCTGATCCTAACTCCGCTGTCATCTTTTCCTGTTCTTTACTTCCCAACATGTATGCCAGTCATGTCCAATTGTTACTTCCAAGAGAGACTTCATGTTCCCCTTCCCTCCGATGTGTTGCTCACTTGATTTAAATGCCTCCTTTACTCTTTTCAATATATTAGACTCTTGATGGTTCTTCATAACTCAGCTCAAGCCCTGCCTCCCCCAGGATGCTTGGCCTTCCCACAGGATGTGATTTAGGGGTCCCCAGCATGCCCTCACAGTGCCCAGTTCTTCTCTCCTCCATAAAACATGCTTTTCATGGAGTAACCATTGATTAATTATAACCTCCTTGAGAGCAGGACCAATTTTTATTTATTATTTTA
Organism: Loris lydekkerianus; assembly: GCA_963574355.1. NCBI lineage: Eukaryota > Metazoa > Chordata > Mammalia > Primates > Lorisidae > Loris > Loris lydekkerianus. The sequence goes on from CAUYPK010065497.1 coordinate 22,895, forward strand.
ATCTTTCACAATACCAGTTATAGATATAAATGGTCAATTCCAATCAGTGGGATAACTTTTTATTTTTCCAAACATGAGGTGTCATATTATCTGAAGATAGAGAAGCAAAAGCAGGCTGAATCCTTTCTCAGGCAAAACAGACCTCAGCAGATCACAGAGTGTTCAGCTTGGGACCACATCCCATTCTTTCAAACAGGTGAGGACAGCGCCTGTCTTTCATGGTCCTGATACTAAAATGATCTCTAGAAATGCCTCCACCGCTTGCTTTAGAATATGGGGAAAAAGCGGAAAAGCCTTGGCGGAAGCACCGTGGCAACTTGAGAAGGTGGGAATCGGCAGGCGTCTCCGATTGTCCCCTTCTAAGTGGCCCCATTTCATGCGCTTGAGAGCAAGGCCACTGTTTCCCTCCCATCTCAGCTTCCCCGCCATGCTGCCTGAATCTTTCAAGATGTTCCCCCACTCCTTCATTAACACTCCTGTGTGCCAAAGGGAGCTGCTTGCTGTGATGCCTGCCATAATATGTCACAAGCTGACAGGCAATCACTTTGTGGAGGATACTGCTTGGCCACAGGACACCCATCAGACTGACACATTGCTTCCCCTTGATGGGGAGGAACAATTCTTCTGCATCCTTCAGTAGACAAAAAAATGGTATAAAATGCCAGGTTTCTGTAGTAATATGACGTGAGTAGGGACATTATAAATACAGGAGTTTCTGTAACTGTCATTCACCCTTCTAGCCGTGGGATGTGTGACACGTGGTTATGATAATCACTTTTGCCCTCATCTTGGGCACATTGGTTCATTTATCCATACGCTTATTCATTCATTTCTTCAGAAAATTTTGGGGGTACTTTCCAAGATTCAGGCACTTGCAAGAAGTGCCAAAGGGATCCAGGAGTCAGCCAAACCTGATCCCTGACATTAAGAACATCTTATTCAAGCAGGAGAAACAGACCTATGAACATGATTATAACACAGTGAAGTAGGGGCTTGTATGGGAGTTGGACTCAGTGGAAGGAGCTATTCATGATGCCCAAGGGATCAGGGAAAGTTTCACAGGGAAAGTAAAATAGGAGCTGATTTTTGAAGGACAGGGCATTTACCTGGTCTGGGTTGGAAAGATGTCAGTCAGTCTGTCAGGGGCAATGAATGTGAAGGAGATGAATGTAAAGGAATGTGGGCCACAGTGTTCCAGGGCTGGAGAGCAAGGTAAACGGGTGAGAGTCAGTAGGTGGCATTGAACAGGTCTTAAGGAGTTTGGACTTTCTTACGCTGACACTGGGGAGTCATCAGCTATGTAGGCAGGGTGGCGCACAGGCAGAGATTTTAAGTCGAATGCTCCCCAACTTTATAGAGTCAAGAGCAATAATAAGCTTTTTAAATGTGTGTCTCTCCCACTTGTTTATTTTTATCTTTCCTTGTCTGTGTTTTTAAAAGGGGTAATACCTCTAAACACACATGCTTTAAAAACCTGGTATTTTATGTTTCTGAGCAGCACAGATAGAGGGGAGTTTGAGAGACTGGCTCTTGTTCTGCAGAGTACAGCAGGTTTTAGATGCATAATAGACCAAAGGAGGAAAATCTGAGAATCTTGTAGTTTGATAAATGAAAAGAAGGGGCACAGGGGTATTGATCTGGGACTTCATGCCTTGGAACTTAATTACCCAATCCCCTTTCCCAGTGAGGGCTGATCTGGTGCAAACACTTTGCAGGGGAAGGGTCTGGAGGACACACACACACACCTAAGGAGAGAGTCACAGGTGAGGCCAGAGAGACAGGGAAGCACCACAAAAAAGGGAGCTGCTTGCTGTGATGCCTGCCATAATATGTCACAAGCTGACAGGCAATCACTTTGTGGAGGATACTGCTTGGTCACAGGATGCCCATCAGACTCACACATTGCTTCCCCTTGATGGGGAGACTCATGGGTGCAGGTAAAGGCCAACCTTTGCTGATTGTGTATTTGTTTAGACAAGGCATGTCCATTAAAGCTCGTGTGTGGTGATAGAGGCAGAGGGAGGATAGTGGCAGTGACTTGGCCATGTGGATCTTCCTTTTTTAAAGGAAATGACTAACTCTTAGAGACAGGATATTGCCTAAGGTTTTGCAGGTAGTGTGGGGCACAGGTTCTGGGTCCAGACAGATCAAAGTTTGAATCTCAGCTCTTCTGCACACTGATTCTGTAATCCCTGGAAAAATGCTTACGATGACCAGATCTTTACCTCTTCTTTTATCAAATGGACATGAAAATACTTATCTTACATTATGATTAAGAGAACTAATCGAAATAACAGGTTAAAATGCTCAGCCAATTGCCGGACATCCAAGAAATAGTAACTGTTATTTTGCACAGTTTGTATTTTTGGTATGGATCACAGTGTTGGCAACACAAGAAACTTAGAAACAATCTTTGTAACTTCTCTTGGCTTTCAAGAGCACTGGGAGTTTAAATTAATCTTTGCAAGTATAATTCACATTAAGAGTTATCATCAGTTGGTATTGAAGGAGACAGTCATTTATCAGTGATATTGACCCAAGGAAAATCAGTCAGGTGTAAAAGGCTTCATTTTGAAGTGGTATGACAAATGGAGCGCCATCACTTGATTGAGGAGACAGAAATAGGGTTACCAGATCTGCTCTGACATAGTTAAATAGTTTTGTCATCCCAATAGGCAGGATTCATTAATATTTTATGAGCTTGAGGTTGGAGATACTGGTCCATGGAAAGAGGGAAGATAAAATTTGTGTACCTCAAGCATCAAAACTTGAGATAGAATGAGTACTGTAGAAAAACCCAAGGGTTTCAAAAATTCAATAAATACATATCAATATCAAAAAAGTTAGGACAATTTTGGATAGTTTTTTGAATATGTATTATCTCTCATTTATTAGTATTACTCAGTGATAAGCCTTAAGTGTCCATGTCTGAAGGCCAGCACATTTTATTAAAATTTAACCAAGAACTGGGGAAATTTTGACATTCTGCTATTACTCCATTGACATTCAAGTTTATGTTTAATTCAGCTTTTCCTAATTTGCAAATTTGCAACGAAATAAACTTCTTCATGCCAAGAAAAATTTACAAAATGTGAAGCACTGGGATTATATGTCAGGTACACTGCGCTATTATTCACTGCTTAAGGAATTGTTTATGTGCCATGAACTTATGCTTGTGTATTGAAAAGGAAGATAGAAGTTAATATTAGATGCTAAAGAGATAAAAAGGGTTCATATTTAATTTCCAGATCACCATCTACAAATTGATGGCTCATCACCTGCCTGGCATTGTGTTAGAGACCGCAGGGACAGCACAACCTACAACCTGGTTTCCTTGTCTCCAGCTTATCTGCTCTCAGATTCGTCACATTAAGGTGAGAATTACCTTTGTAAAGAAAACAGATATCCAACCTTAGTTTCATTTGTTTATTTATTTTATTGATACATGATTTTACATATGTATGGAGTTTATGTGGTGTTTTGATACATGGACACAATGTATAATGAGCAAATATGAGAGTATTTAGGGAACCATCACCTTAAACATTTATCATTTTTTGGTGCTGGAAACGTTTCTAATCTTTTAGCTGTTTTGAAATATAAATATTTTTTAAAATAATGGCACCCTACTGTGCTATCAAATACTAGAACTTATTTCTTCTCTGTTCTCGTATGTTGGTACCCATTAGCCAGCCTCCCTTTTTCTCCCTCACCACCCTTCTCAGTCTCTGGCAACCATCATTCTACTCTCTACCTCCATGAGATCAACTATTTTAACTCTCACATAGAAGTGAGAACATGTAGTATTTGTCTTTCTGTGCCTGGATTATTTCAGTTAACATAATGACCTCCAGTTTCATTCATGTTGCTGCAAGTGACAGGATTTCATTCTGCATTTTATTTATCCATCCAGCGCTTGATGAACATTTCTGTTGATGTCACATCTTGACTATTGTGAATAGTGCTGTAATAAACATGGGGCTTCAGGTATCCCTTTAACATACCAGTTTTCTTTTCTTTGGATAAATACCCAGTAATGGGACTCCTGGATTTTAGTTCTATTTTTTGTTTTTGGAGAAATATTCGTATTGTTTTGCATAATTGCTGTACTAAATTACATTCCCACCTACAATGTGTAAGAGTTCCCTTTTCTCTGCATTCTTGCCAGTATTTGTTGTTTTTTATCTTTTTGATAAGAGCCATGCTAACTGGGGTAAAGTGATACCTCACTGTGGTTTGGATTTGTATTTCCCTGACAATTATCAATGTTGAGTATTTTTTCATATACTTGTTGGCCATTTGTCAATCTTTTGAGAAGTATCTATTCAAATCCTTTGCCTACTTTTTAATGTATCTTTCTTTCTTCCTTTCCTTTCCTTCTTCTTTTTCTTCTTCTTCTTCTTCTTCTTCTTCTTCTTCTTCTTCTTCTTCTTCTTCTTCTTCTTCTTCTTTTTTTTTTTTTTTTGCTATTGAATTGTTTGAGTTCCTGACCTGTATTTCTTACCATATATAAAAAATAAACCCAAAATGAATTACAAACTTAAATATATAAGACCCAATGTTATAAAACCGCTAGAAGAAAACATAGATCAAACACCTTAAAATATTGGTTTAAGGAAAGATTTTATGATTAAGACTGAAAAGCACAGACAAAAAAACCCCAATGATAGAAAAATGGGACTATATTAAACTAAAATACTTCTTCACAGCAAAGGGAACAATCAACAGATAGTTTGTAACATGGGTAAAAATGTTTGCAACCTATCTGACAAGGGACTAATATTCAAAATACATGAGGAACTCAGAGAAGCTTAGTTCTGTAAGTTGTCTCCCTCAGTTCCCCTGCTTCTTTCTCTTCCTATCCTGTGGCATCAAGAAGCTGTGAACCCCAGTGGCCTTTGTAGTTTACAGCAAGAGTAGCAGTGGGGCATAGGCAATGCCTGCTGGAATTTATAGGCCCCAGAGGGACGGAATCAATGGTTCCAGGAGACACAGGTGCAAGAGCTGCAATGGTCTCCACTGTGACCACCATCAGTATTCACCTGAGTTTGTTAATACCGGGTCCTCTTTTCTGTTTCTAGAGTTTCTGTTCCTAGGGACTTCCTTTAGCTTCTGTTTTACTCTGCCTTCTCTTTTTGCTTACTCAACACTTCAAATGCTTTTGAAACGATGACCCTCTGTCTGAAATACCTCGTGCATCCTGATTGGCATTGATTGACTCAAGGTCCTGTCAGCCTATGAGTATTGGGAGGGTCAGACAAACAATAATCCAAAATTTGTTTTTTGCAATTGTCTGCTCACACAGACCTTAGCTATCTGTGGCATTCCTCTCGCTCGAGTATAATAGGGATCCATAGGAAGTGTCCTGTGTGCCAGCTTAGCTGGGTGGAGTTGCTGCAAGGCCTAGTCCCTGGGACATCTGCCATTTCCTATCATATGTTATAGTCTCCCTCCCCGCTCTGTGCAACGCTCCTGGGCCCGGCCACTGGTACCCATGCAAAGCACATACTTCTCTCCGTACTTCATCATGGCTGCATCGGAGACCTGAAGCACTGTTACTGTGTCACTGGAAATCAGAATCCTGCATAAATATACTCCAACTCTGGCTTAGAATACAAACTGAACTGAGATAACAAGCTAAGCTGACATAATAACAGATTCCAACACATGCGGGCTTTGGCAGGATAGTTTATTTCTGTTGATGCATTTTCTGAAAGTGAGCATTCTGGGAATGATGTTGGTTGTTCTGACCCACTCAGGTTGATGGACTAGCTCTATCATCCTGAGAATGTGGCTTTGTGTCTGTATTCGAGGTGGTCCTGTTGTTACTGTTTTCCAGACAGGAAAAAGGCAGAGAACATGCAAGACAAGGTTTTACATAAAGAGGTGATTGGAAGTTTCTGTAGCCCTCCCTCCTGCACATGTTCATTAGCTATAATTGCCATTGCCATGCCTATTGCAACAGGGGCAGGAGGTGGGATTTGTCTCTAGCTGTAACACCAAATGTCAGAAGTCTGGGGTTAAGAGTCCATGTGCAGCTGTGTGGTGTGGCCTCAACATGAGCACCCTGAGAGCCTGGGGGAGCTGACAGCAAACCTCTCCCCTGCTTACCCAGCTATGAGCCCTGGTATCTCTTCCCTGCACTAATCCTCCTCTTCTTATCAAGCCATGTGTCCACAGGGTTATTTCTGCCCCAAAAGGCACATTTTCCTCATTTGTACAAGGAGACCACTAAGGCTAGTGGCAGCTCTGAATATGCTTAGTGAAAGGCAGTTAGTAGCCATCTATTCCACAAATTCTTTCTATATAGGGTTTATCCACAGGACCAAGGAAGGTAGGGAGAAGTTAGGAACAGACACCATCTAATAGCTTCTAGTTTTTGCTCCCTTCAAAATGAGTGATACAAAAATCTCCTTTTTTCAACAAAAACATCGACTCTTTAATAAAATTGCAAATTAACTTCCCCTCATATCTTTCCTATTAATTCATTCACCTCCTTTATCCCCAGTGGCCTGAATATAGCTATTATTATTCCTTGATTACATATAAAGAAACTGAGGCTCAGAGATATTGGGTAACTTGGCCAAGGTCACACAGCTCATAAGTAATTAGTTATAAACTTGAATCCAGGTCTGTATCCAAAGTTATTGCTTCTTTTTTCATACCACAGTGCCTGTTAAGTTATAAGCACCAGTATCGTGTGATAAAAAAAGAACTACTTGTAATATGAGCCTTCTTAATAGAGAAGTTCCAAGAAACAGGACATCACCAGGGCCACACTGTCATTGTGGTTTACACTTCCCATGAACTCTTTCCTATAAACATTTCATTTAAATTTAATAAAGCAGTTAATAAAGCCATAAAGGTTAATTACTAGTTAAGGGGAAAAATATGACTTCACTTTGGTGAACAAGTGAAAAATGAATCAACTTCATTTTCAGTTAACTTGGAATTATACAGACAATAAAGCATGATTATGGATTTACCATGTTAATTCCCAGAGGATTTAATAGCAGTGCTGTGAAATACATGACCAATCGCTAACCCGTCCGACAAGCTTTCAGACAGCACTAATCAAGATTAAATCACTTGGCCCACATGCAGATGCAATATGTCTTTTGAGATGAAATGACCATAATTCTTCATCATGGAGGTAGTATAAATGCCAGGAGATAGGATGAAAAGTAGAGAAGGAAAAAGTGGAGGACACAACCTGTGATCTAAATCTGACACCTCACTTTGGAAGCTATTTTTGAGAAAAATAATCTTTAACTCGTTTTTATGATTTCAAGATCCTCTTCCAGCATTATCGCTGGCTGTAATGATTCATGATTTACCTGTAAGTTATGGCATAAAGCAAAGCATCTATATCCCTTAGAATATTTTTGCCTTTCCAAAAATAGTTCATTGGCACAGTCAGTGCCTTTGTAGTTCTATTATATTTTAGCCCCTCTCCCAGAGGTCCTCAAACTTTTTAAACAGGGGGCCAGTTCACTGTCCCTCAGACCATTGGAGGACCGGACTATAGTTTAAAAAACAACAACTATGAACAAATTCCTATGCACACGGCACATGTCTTATTTTGAAGTAAAAAAACAAAACAGGAACAAATACAATCACACTGCCTCATGTGGCTCGTGGGCTCTAGTTTGAGAACCCCTGCTAGGCTTTATCAGAGTGACTTCAAATTCTTAAGAAACAGAATATTAAATAACACTGCATTTCTTTTCTAATGAATTGTACCACCTGGTAACCACAAAAGAAAAGTGGTATGTTCCTTTGACTGCTTGAAGATTATGAGCAGGGACCTGAAAACTACAGGCTGTGGGCCAAACGTGGCCGCCTACCTGTTTTTCTAAATAAAGTTTTATTAGTACACAGGCAGACCTTTCCATTTCTGTATTATCACTGGCTGCTTTCGTGCTGTAACAGCAGAAATGACTAGAAACTGTATTCTCACAAACCTTAAAATATTTATTAACTGGCACTTTACAGAAAATTTTTGCTTACTCGTTGCTGAGAGATTTATGTTTTTCTGAATTTTACTTTAACAAAACATAGTTATTTTTAAGGCTTGCTCTTTCTCCCATTCATTTAACCCATTTGGTTTCCAAATTTTCTAGTCTCACATTAAAACTTTTTCCTGGCTCACATCATAGTGATGAGAATTCAATATGGGCACATGTGCTCTCATACATAAGCCCTTGAAAACATGAATTCATTGTCCTCCACCAACATGTTATTTTTCTTTTACCAGGAGATAGTACAGTGTGACAGTAAAGAGCAGGGCACTGGCTCTGTACTGCTTGGGGTCAGAGTCCCCATGTGACTTGGACACATTCCTTAAGTCCTCTATGCCTTGGTTTCTTCATATGTAAAATAGGAATGATAATAAAAATATACCCACTTTGTAGAGTTCTTGGTAAGATTCAAAGAGTTCACACAAGCAATATGTTTAGAATAGTGTTGGGTACACAGTAAGCACTATACCATGTGTTGCCTACCATTATTGTCAGCATCTTTGTTATCACCTCATCATTACAAGAGATTAGATTCTATTGGAAATGATTAGTCCATTTGTCACTGGGAAGTTAAAAAAATGAATTTACTTTAGGTGAGCATACAGTGTAGGCTTATAAAATCAGTGCTGTGTTCATTTAAGTCAAGCTCCATTGCCTTCTACTTTTTCTTAACATCTCAAATACATCTCAACTGTTGCACTTAGTGGAACTGAGTTTCCAGATTTGTGGCATGCTGTTAATAATACAGGTTTCATTGGAAAGTTGAAGATTAACCAAGTAATATGTTTGTCAAATGCTGTTGCTCTTCCTGGCATGTTGCACATGTCCAGTAAGTACTGACCTCCTCCTCTTCCACGCCTCTATGTTCATTAAGGAAGCCTGACCCTCTTGAATATGTCTTATATCCTGATTGTTAATGCTTGAAGCTCCAACCTCACTCATCACCCTACAACTGTCTCTTCTCTGTCTTCTTGTGGTGGTAAATTTTATGTATTAACTTGAATGGGATGAGGGATGCACAGATAGCTGGTAAAATATTATTTCTGGGTGTACCTTGGAAGGAGTTTCCAAAACAGATCAGCATTTAAATCAGTAGACTGAGTAAAGACTATCCACCTCCCTAATGTGGGCAGCCATCATTCAATCTGTTGAGAGCCAGAACACAACAAAAAAGCAGAGGCACAATGTGCCAGACACACAAGGATTTTACATATATTGACCCTTCCTAACCCTTTGGGGCAGGCACTGTTGTTATCCTCCTTTATAGATGAGGAACTTGAGCAACAGAAGTTTTAAATAACTTGACTGAAGTCACAAAATTGATAAGCATAGAGTAAGGATTTAACTCCAGGCAGCCTGGCCCTGGAGTCTATACTTTTAGCCACTAAGCTACTTCTCTTCCCTAAATGTTTTATAGGACCTTAATTTAATGACTTTTATCAATACATTCTGCTAACGCATTTCTGCCTTGCTATATGCATTCATATATATTTTATGTATGGAATAGTCTATCCTTTTTTACACATATAATGTAAAAGTTATATGTCAGTAATAGTTTATATATAAATACGAGGTCTGACAATTAAGTTCATGAACTTGCCACTGTGCTCTTATGTTGGCAGCACTGTACAAACAACTTGGTAAGGTTTCATACTCTTGGTATATCAGTGTCTCACAGGTGTGTTTGAGTCAATGTGTAGCATGGTCTTGCTGAGTGGCATTTATTGTTGAGTGACATTTATTGTTTAGGTTTTTGTGAGCCACTGTAAGAATGTTGGAGTTTGAATGAGAGCAATGAATAAACTTTGAATTTCTTGTTAAGTTTGGCAAGAGTGGTAGTGAAATGAGAGGCATGTTAGTCCAAGTTTGTGGAGATAATGCCATGAAGTAAACACTAATGTACAAATGGATTAAATGTTTTTTGAGGCAAGAGAAAGTGTTGCTAATGAAGAGAGGTTAGGGCAGACAGTAATGAGGAGGACTAATGAAAATCTTGCAAAAATTTATCAAATTGTGTGTCAAAATCTTTAGTTCACTGTTAAGAAGCATAGCACCCCCAAGGAAACATTAATAAAAAGGAAAATCTTAACTGAAAATCTTGGCATGAAGTGTGGTGTGTATTTTGCATCACAGCAATCACCAGCCTCACAGGGCACTGTCTGTGAGGGAGCTTTTAGCCAGTAAACAAATAACTGTATCGGAATACCCTTCCTATTCCCCTGATCTGGCCCTCAATGCCTTTTCTCTTTACCTGAACATAAAGGAAATATTGAAAGGAAGACATTTTGATTACTTTCAGGACATCAAGGGTAATATGATGACAGATCTCATGGCCAATCCAGAAAAAGAATTCCAAAAAATAGCTTTGAAGGTGACCTAGGTGCCAGCATCAGTGCATAGCTTCCCAAGGGAAGTACTTTGAAGGTGACTCTAGTGATATTCAGCAATGAAGTATGAAGGATTTTTTTCTAGGATGAGTTTATGAACTTGATTATCCAACTTCTTTAGTTGGAATATATATATAATCCAACTATATGATTATATACATGTTATATATATATAATATATATATAATTTTTTTTTAAGAACTCATTCAGGTGTTTATAAATAAGGAATAACTACTTAAATTCATTAATGATACTCTATTGACACCATTACTATCAACTTCAAATTTTTGTTTGACCTAAAATCTTTATATTATAGTCATTGTTGTTGGCTTTTCATGGTAACAGACTTGCATCTTAAAATTTGCGGTAAAATCATAATTTCATTTTTTTATTGTTAAATCATAGCTGTGTACATTATTGCAATTAAGGGGTACAATGTGCTGGTTACATATATAGTCTGAAATATTCTCATCAAACTGTTCAACGTAGCCTTCATGGCATTTTCTTAGTTATTGTATGTAGACATTTGTATTCTGCATTTAGTAAGTTTTGCCTGTACCCATTCTAAGATGCACCGTAGGTGTGGCCCCACCCATTA